>CAMPDV010002690.1:0-60871 GCA_946699065.1 Loxodes magnus
AATCCATTAAATGCTTATGTGGAGACATTAAGACCGTGTGAAGTTTACCTTCTTCTAGATTGTATAATGCTTAAGATATTGAAATTAGCGGGAATTCTTTTGTTCCTATTGATTAGTTCAGATTAAGAGCTTGAAACACTTCGGGTGTTGTAACATATATTTCATTAGACAGAGCTACTATACTGTAATTTTGAAAAAGAAATAAGGTAGATAGAAAAATCATTCTTATCTTCACTTCCATTTATATTAGCTAATAAAAATTCGCTAAAGTACTTGCTTTTTGATAATTTTTTATTTAAAAAATGTCGAAATTTTATTTAATAAATAATTTAAAAATTGATTGCGTTGCAAGGCTTAATCTGAGTTACACATAATTCTCTTTTTAGTTCTGTTTATGATTTTCTTTTTATTTTTAAGTACTTTGTTTCATTATTTATGTAAAGTAATTAAGATACCTTGCAGTGCCTGTTCGATGACCATTTTAAATAAGCTGCTTCATTTGCAACTGTTCTCCTTCATCTTAAATTTCTCTCTTCTCTAGGATTAATTCAGTTTCTTCATTTTATTTTTTGATTTACTTTAATCTCAATGATGCTTCGTTTCGCTTTCTTCTGTAAATATATTCTTTCTAATCGCAGTTAAATTTTTTGAATTGCTCTTATTCTTTAGTCAATAATTTTTCTTGAATTTTTATAATATGAGCATCTCTTTTATAAATGTCACTAGTTCTCACGGAAATGGTATCACTTCTTTATATATTTGATTGATCATTGTACAATTGACTCTGCTTACTCTACCTTCATCTTTTCTGCTTAATTTTCTATATTTTTGAAGACTCATCACTTGTTTTTATACTACATCTCTAAGTTTTGATGTTTCTTACCTCTGTTCAATCTAAAAATTTTAATATACTTGAAGCTCTCCTATTTAATTCTTCTCATTTTTAAATTGTTTTATTAGTGCTATAATAAATCTCTTATTTTTCGACTTTCCTTTTAAATACTATGATTTCTTTCTAGTGATTAGAAGCTTTAAGCTCCAGTTGTTGAATGGTAATTTCCTTTTTAAAAAAATTTTGATGTAGGTTCTTTTTGTGTAAATATTTTAGAATCTTTTCTTTAACCAAGAGGTATTTATTACTGAGGAGAATAAAATTTGGTATTTTTGCTTCATCTACTATTTGTCTAAGGCTTTTTTTCTGCTTTACCCAATAGAAAGCTAGGAGCAAGATTTGAAATATTGGTTTATTATTTTTTTAATTGTATAATTTATTAAAAGAAAACATTTCTAAGGTAATTTTTATCTTTTAGATTGCTTTTTTATTTTATAACTAAACTAGCACTAATTTATGCTTATTTTAATGTTTCTACCAGCTTACTGCAGAAGAAGAGAAAAGTTTTAGATATTCACTAAATGCTCATAAATTTTATTTAAAAGCTAAAGCAATTTTATTTATTTAAGTATCAGGCTCTAACTTTTTACTATACTTAATTCTTTATTTCATTAAGATTTAGTTAGTTGAAGTTTAAAGCAAAAATAAGCATTCAATTATTTAAAGGAATGATTAGTACAGAACTTAAGGATTTTAATTCATGGAGTTTTTTTTAGAAGAATTAGATTCGAAATTGTATATTTTTAAGAAATTAAGCTTAGCAGGTAAACTCTATTTCACTCTGCTGAGTGGTTATATTAATGGTTTCATAATTGAGAAAGATCAAGCTCCTTTTATGGAGTAATTTGGGTAATAACAAGAAAAATATTAGGTAAGAAACAGTAACAAGCTTATGAAACAATCTCGATAATCCTTTTATATAAAATGTTTTTTTTGAAATACTGACTATAAATTGACAATTGTGTCTTTTCATACGATAGTTGCTTGAAATATATCTTTTTATTCTGATTTATTAGTTTATGTCTGTAGGCACATCAAAGATTAAATATTCTTAATTTTACTATTTTTAAATATAATTATAGTAAGAAGTTAAGTTAACTCTTTATCATGTTTCTAGTATCTGTTCATATCATATTTTACATTTAATTTTGCAACTCTAACAGGATCTTTCTGGCTCTAATGTTTGTTGCTTAATTTATTTAAATTATTATAATATCATTTTTTAAATTTAAATTTTGTCTCTTCAATATCTGCATCTTTTAAATATTATTATTTTAAGATTTTCCCGCCCAAATTACTCTTTTTATTTTTATTATTAATATTAAGTTGTTCTTATATAACTATTTGTTTGAGTAGAATAATTTTACTATATTTCCTTTATAACCAAATGCAAAATTTCGTCAATAATTTGTCTGGATTTTGTTTAACACATTTAAAATAGTGATGATCTTTTCATCTGTTTCTTTTAAATGAATCTTCAGTACTAATTTAGTTCATCTAGAATTTCAATTAGTAGTTTATTCTTTAAATTTTCTTTTTATTTGCTTAAGCAATAGTCAAAATGCCTCTTGCAATTAAGAAGACTTACTTAAATTTTGCAATTAATGTTAGATACTCTTTGTACTTTCTATGGTTTTTAAGATTCTGAGTATATAGTTTTATTATAAGATAACTTAGTTTTATAAGTTTTACTCTTCTTTTTTATCTTTTAAGACTTACAAGCTAGGTGTTGCTTCAATTTCGTCTATATTTGAATAGGCATTTTTTGCTGCTTTCTTTTTAAATATATAAGTTTCTTCTGCTTTTTTATAGGATGAGGATTCCTCATCTGGACTTGGATATTCTATAAGATTCTACTCTTTCAAATTTATAGGATTTGCAAGTATGATTAAAATTCAGATAGGGAGATTAAAAGTGATAATTTAAACTGATTCTTGTTGGTTTGATATATCTTATTGCTTATGCAAAGTATTGATTGCTTATTACTAAGATTTAATAACTAAAGATATCTTTTTATGCTTAATGATAAAATGAGCAAATTAGTTTTTTCTAGATTTCTTAATTTTAACTCTATTTATTTGAGATTATTCCTTAAATACTTTTCCTTTTATTGCTATTATTATTTATAAACTATTATTAATGAGATGCCTCTCATTTATGTCGAAAAGCGTTAGTGAATTAGTATTTTTATAAATAATAATTTAATAATACTTTAAAAAGAGATAAGCTTAGATATACTTCTAAATAATTGCTAATAATGCTTCAAATGTTTATTATTATTATTTATCCTTTGATACATCTATCTTTTAACCCTTACTTGAAGCTAATATAATTTTAAGAGTTTTTTTAATTGTTTTCTTAGTTTTCGTAAATAAAGAGCTCTGATGCTAGTATTTTAGGTAATTTCAACTCTCTTTCAAATATTTTGTTCCAAGGAACCGATTTACTATTAACTTTTATATTTATAATCCTTTTAGTTGGCCTAATTCTTTCTAGATTATCATTCTTAATAAGCTTTGATTGCTATATAATTTATTACCTTTTATTGAATATTTTAACTTTTAGCTCTTTGAGAATGCATGTGAATCACCAAATTGTTCTTCTGAATAAGCATCAATATTGTCAACTGAATATAGGAGTATGGGCCATAGGGTCTTTTTATGCTAAATTATAAATAGCAAATATTGAACTAACTATGTAATAATTATCATTTTTTCCTCTTTTCATATTCAACCTTTGCTATTAATACCTTACTCTTTCTTATTAATATACTATCTTATCAATGCTTCTTTTTCTCTTTGCAAGATAAAATATCAACTCATCTAATAAGTCTTGATCTAACTAATTTTTGCAATTTATTTAATGATTTCTTTAAAAGAGAGGTAATAGTATCTACCTTTTATAATTAATTAAGCTTATTAATAATTAATTTAACCTTTGAATAATAAACGAAATAATATGGATTTATGAATTAAGACTTATTATTCTTAATTAAATGTTTTAATTTGTTTTCTTTTATTATTATTTTATCTTCTTTATCAATGCTTTCTTTGAATAATTTTATTTTAGCCTTTCCCGCCTTTAATATTTATTTATTTTTATTAAATAAGCTTGAAGAATTCTTTATTTTATCATACCAATAAACTTTCCTTCAAAGCCCTTCATGTATAAGTATATCACGTTTAAAAGATATATTAATTCATCAATTTCTTTTTGATTTCATTTTTTAAGAACATACTTCTAATCTCTTCAAAATTCTTCATTCTCTTCTTTTAAACTCCTCTAACATTTAGTAAATTTTATTATATTTTGTAATCAAGGCTGAATAATATTAATCTATCTTCAAGTGTAAAAACATTTTTCATTTCTAACAATAATCTAGTTTTGCTTTTACATTTTGTATGCTAGCCTTAGTTATAAAGTTTTGGAATTGTTTATTGATTTTTTTCTCCTTTAGTTATGTGAAATTGCTCTGATTTTTTATGCTTTCTCACTATGCTTCTCACTTTTTATGAGGACTTACCTATTCTTCCTTAGATAATTCAAGCATAAATAGTAAATAAACGATTACAAATTTTGTTTATCGAATTTATATTCTACTTATTTTAATAATTCCTTTTCTTCTCTTAATTACTATTGCTAAATCTTATTTTCATTATTATCATTATTTTATCCTTTAGTTACTTATGAAGATCCCTCTATTAATATTTTTCACCTTTTTACTATAAATTCCTGTGTTTTTTCACCTTAAGTTTCGAATCTCTTACTTTTTACGAGATTGGCACTGATACCTTTTAACCATCATATTTTTCGCAAATGTATCATACAGATATTCTAATTTATGAATAGTTTTACTACTAAAATCTATGATTCAGTGCTTTTATCAATTTTTCTAATTTATGAATATCGTTTACTTAGTGATCTCTACATTATTTATCTTTTATCTCTAATTTAATCTATTTTGGAAAAAACTCTTATTCAATAATGCATTCTCTTATCCTTTATCTTCAAGATATTTATATTTTCTTTTATTTTTTATCTTCTTTTCATGAATCTCTACTGAAGCTACTCTCTTTAACTATCCAAATTTTTTAAGAGAAAAGTATTCTAAACTAAAAATCTTAAAAGATGAGTTGTATTTGACTGTTTAAATTTTAAATTGAAATAGAACTTGAATAGTTTCTAAATGATTTTAGCATTAATTATTTTTAACTTAGCCATTAAACATTCTAGGTCTTATGATTTAAATTAGCTTTCATGAAATTTTATCTTTATCAGATGCTTAAGTTTACTATCTTTTCACTTAGATCAATATAAAATCTTTTAAAATCTAAATTTATATCTTAAGAGCTAATATTATTATTTTAACTTTCCCGCCTTAAATATTTATATATTTAAATTGTTGGTTGAGTATAATAATTTTAAATTCACTTAAATTTATATAGTCACAATACTTAATCATTTGTTAAATAAATTTAAATCACTATATTTAAAAAGTTTACTATATTTTGAGTTTTCTCATTTTAATAATTAGAGTTCTTATCCCTTTTTCGAATAAACATTTTATATAGTCATAGCTCTTTAATCCTTAAATATAACTCATTCGTCTATAATATTTTTCTCTTTTTTTACCATAATTTCTCAAGTTCACTCTTTAGATGCTTTCTTCTCTTCATCCATGTGAATATCGAAGAAATATTTTAAACTTAATTTACTCATTTTCTCAATTTACCAATCTCGGATATCTTTTAAGCGTTAGATCGTTTTTGTCAAATCAAATATTCGTCAGATTTCATTTGCATTCAAACTCTTATTTAACCTTTTTGTAGCATATTTTACTGATTCTATAGCCCTTATGTTTGGTGATGCTTTCTTGTAGTTAGCAAGGTTATCTTTTCATGTGTCATTCCTAATTTAGTAAATGAAATAAGATTAGATATAATAAATTAAATGATTTATGAGTTTTGATTTAGTAGATTTTTATAAATTAAGTAGTTAAGTGAATGTTTAAATTAACTTTTCTTTATATTATTAGAATATCTTATTTAAAATATAGATCTAATATCTTATTTATTTACAATACTTTAGAATTATTATTTTAACTTTTTCCCCGCCTAAATTATTAGCTTTAATATTTCATTTGAATAGACTTGAGTAATTTTAGGAATTGATAGATAAAGTTCTACTTATTTTTGATTAAAATGCTTTATTGATATAAAGTTTATCAACCTTAGATTTTAAGATTTGCTTAGTTTCTTTGAATCTTAGTTATATTTTTATGCTTAAAGTTAATTTAATATTTGAATGTTGTCAATTATTTGATGATAGTGCAATAGTTTAAAATGTATCTTAGTGTCTTATATTTCATAATATTTTTGTATTATTTCATACTAATTAAATTACTATTGCTTTTAATTTTCTTTGTCTGTTCAAGTCTTTTTAAAGATATTTTCATATCTATTATTCTTTTAGGTTCTCTAGATTAAAGGGTAAGCAATAATATTAATTTTTAATATTGTGAAGATTTAATAGTCTATAATTATACAGAGCTAGATTTCTTCTGCTTTATCATTTCACTTGGTATATTTCTTTATGCTTAAATATCTTCAAAAAGACGTAATATATGAATTATTACTTAGACACCTAAAAAGGAAATCAATAGTTAATTGTAAATTTTATAAAAGGGTTATTTCTTGTTTATAACTAAGAGTGTATAACTATATATTTCCATAATAGATTTAAGTTATTTATTAATTAAAGAAATTATTTATTTAATTTTTTAGTTAAAAGTATAAAAATATTTATATTTGCTATTTGGTTTGTAAATCCTTATTAATATTTCTTACACAACTTATATTCTAAAGTTTTTACTCAGATATTTAGAGATATCAACCTACACAGAAACCTGTATATTTTTATTTCTTATTTCTTAATTCCTTTATTTTAAAACTCTTTTTAAACAACTTCTTATTAATTAATAAAATTTCATTTCGAGTAATTTAAATAATCAAAGAAATATTCAGATAAATAAAAAAAATTACATGATTAAATAGTTAAAAAATAAGTGAAGTTCATTATGAAATCTTTCAACAAGATAAAAATTCTCTTAGCTTTTTAATATATGATACTTATGACCTAAATTTAACCCACTTAGATTTGACTTGTTAAAATATTATATTGCATTCACCAAAAAGAAGAGGAATTATTAAATTAATTTTTTTGCTTTATGTAACCGATAAATATGCTTTAAAAATTAAGGTGGTAGTTTGTATATAATGCAATACTTTAATTAAAGATTTTAGTATCCAGAAAAAGGAGAAGAATTATTACACTATGCTATATATTAAATATTTATCCATCATTAGGAAATTTCACCCTTTCTGGAGTTCAACACTTCAAGCTCCTTGCTCTATTTAAATTTTTTTGTGCAAAAGGAAGATAACGAGTTCTTATCTGCGATTTTTTATAGATTTTTAGTCTTTCATCCCTGTTAGTTCTTTATTATTGCTTAATCTTCTTCCTCTTGTGAATGCTTCCATTTTTGTTTAAGAAAATCTTGCTTAGTTGGATTTTTTTGACCGCCTTGCTTATCAGAAATCCCATTTTTTCAATTGTTGTTTCCCACAGTTCTGATATAGGTAGGATTCACAGCAGAAGCATCACTTCTTGATCGGGATTAGCTTCATCCGAGGTACAACTTAAAAATCAGAATATCATTGGGATAGATTCCAAAGGGGAAAAATTAATAAATGATTAGGTTATTGAGCAAAAGCATTGCTAGTTTTCAGATGATATAAATAAAGATTAATTGCTAATCAACCTTCATATATTAACTTTTTTGTTATGATTCACCTAAAAACTTGATATTAAGAATTTACAAGATAGTTTGACCAATTAACAATCAAAATGAGATCTTAATTACCTTAAAGGAAGATGATTGAATAAACCAGAAAAGCAAAAGGCAAAAAATTATCTACTTAAATTAATTTAATGAAAATAAAGGTTTATCTTAATTAAAAATAGAGAATAAAATATTAAATTTATAATATTTACTATTTACTAAAATAACAATAGATAAATAAAAGGCATTAAGAAGAAATAATATAATTACTTTATTTTAAGATTAAAGCTTTCCTTATTAAATATTCTTTGCTTAATTAAGCAGTATTATTAATTTAGCAAAGGAAATTGTTATTAGGTATTAATGAATATTATACCATCAATATGAATTACTAGAATCTAAATAATAATAAGGGAATATTTTATTGAAATGCTAGTTAAAGATAATTAGAATAATTAAGATTGCTAAGCTTATAAATAAAATAGTGGTTATAATAATGAGATTAGCTAAAATAATACTTAATTTTATAATCTTTCTTTAAGTTAATTTAAATCTCTAATTTTAATTTTAATTAATAAATAAAACTGGGAATTTTTTATTTTTAAATCATCTATTTACATTTTATTTACTTCAATAATAGCAAATTTACCTGCTTTTCATTATACCTTTTAATCCTATTAATAAATATTATTAAGACTTTCACACAAAAACCAGTATCTTTAAGATCTTCTTTTGGCAAGGATAAATTAATTTTTTAGGCTTTCTTAGATATATTGAAAAATCCAAAATACAAGTCTGCTTTAGATAGAATTAGATTAATTATCTAATTTAGTTTTATTTATATCTGCGCTTTATTAGAATTTTACCCATATTTTTCTTGCTTCTTTTCATAAATCACTTTTTTATATTTTTTCCTTTTAAAAGAAAATCTACTTTAAGGTTATGCAATTAATGTTTTGTTTTCCTTTAATTGTCTATAGCATTTTAAATTTTATTGAGCAAATCCAAAATTCATTTTCTTAATTTTTTTGCTTTCCTCGAATAGAAATACGTACTGATAGAAGAAATGTCTTTAATTTGTCCCTAACTGCTTAATTTCGCTTTTTTTTAATATTTTATGTCTATGATATTCTGCCAAAGCTTATACGTTTTCTCTCAATTGATTTTATTACTCTTTTATTTTCAATAATTTCCAATATTTTTGATAAAGTCTATAAGTATAAATTTTTTATTTAGGGCTGAGTAGCTTTTATGTTTAGTTTTTATTCTTATCGCTCTGGTTTGTTAACTCTGATATTTTATTTTGGTATTTTAGGCTTAACCATTAGTTCTAGGTTGAGAGAAGTTAAGTCCATTTCTCCGTTAGCTTATGAAGAACTAAGAGTAAATAAGAGATTAAAGCTGTTCTCTAATTTTTCAATTTTTTAAATTGTATCTTTTATTTTTTAATTTATAGTGAAATAAGTAAGCTTGACTAATTATAATTAAAGCATATGTTTAATTAGTAATTACTATAGCATTATCTAAACATTACTAGTAAATTAAAAGTTTTAATTAAATAGCCTTCTACTATTTATTACTATGCTTTAGTTATAATTTTTTATTAGATTTCTTTAATTAATCTTTAGCCTCATTATTTATGTTTCTTAAATACATTTAACTATTATAATTTTAAAGTGAGAAGCTAATTCTTTGCATCTTAATTTAAATATTATATTGTTGTTAGCTACTAAAAGATAGATATAGAAACATATTATATCTTTTTGAGTAAATTTAAAGATTATAAAATAGAGCTTCTTGTAAGAATTTAAAGGAATATATTTATTAATTTAACTAAACTGATAGCCAACACTGTTTCTTTTATCTCTTTACAAGCTTTTTATTTTACTATCTCTATTCAAAATTATTTTAGGTTTGAAAGATCTGAGTTTTGGCTTTTGAAAGTTTCTGGTATTTAATTTTTTATTTCCAGTTATTACCCCAAACAATTTCAATGTTTTCAGAAATTCCTATCAAATTACTTGTAACTTTATTATGATTTTCTCTAATTAATTTGTGGATGCTAAACAATTTCAATATCAAAGGAGCTAACTTGAGCCTGGCATTTATACATTCCTGTTTCTTATAAGTGCAAAAGTTAAAATTTAAAGGGATTCTTTAGTTTCTTTCCAGATAATCTTTTATACTTTCACTCTTAACATTTAGCTACTAGAGTATTTTTCTATTAGTGAGATACTTTAGCTTCTAGTTATAAAGAATAATGGATTTAACTAGGTAGTATTATTCTCTTAGATAATGATAGCTTAAATATCTCTTTGAATATTAATTAACCTAAAAATAAATAATTATAGCTAATCTATATTTATAGACTTTAAACTCTTATATTGCTATTCATTTTTAACTAAATCAAACTAAGATATTTAATAAAGTAGATAATAGAACAGCAAAATACTTAAAAGAAGGATATTTTATTTACAGTAATACTTTACTAAAGAAGAGTATTTTAGGAGATAGAATACTCTAGAAAGAAATATAGGAATAATAAAAGAATAAATAGGATAGTTAGTTTATGCTAAGCAATAGATAGCTAAGCTTATGGAAATTAAAATTTTCATAAATACTTTCCAAGCAAGAAGGAAAGATAGCTCGTTATTTATAAATTATATTGCGTAAATATCTAAGAAATTATGTTAGCTAGTAAGTTTTTATTTTTTTACTATTTCGTAAATAATATACAAGCTTTGCATTTATGTATTTTATTCACTTTTTAAAAAATTGACAAGAAGAGCATACTAAATATACTTAAAAGATTTTTTGAACTCTTTTAAAAAATAAAAAAGTAAATCTATCTAGCCTTTTTAAGTTTTTCTCATAATATTTATATCATCAAGTATTAATGATATTTGTTCTAAAAATAAAACATTTTGGTAATTATATGAACTATAAAGCTAATAGTAAGAGAAAGCATTTTTATTATTTTTAAATTTAAAAAATAATTAGTTGTGTATAGTCAAAAGCTTTCTAAAACAGCAGCTATAGAAGTCGCAAATAAGAACCAACTAAAGTGAACAATTTATTTTGAATAGAAAAGTGATGAATATGATATTTCAATTGTTTAATAATCAAATCAAGTAGAAGAAAAAGAATGCTGAAAGACAAGAAATATCCATTACGCTTTTTATAATTGTAACTAATAATTTCAAAAGAGATACTTCAGGTCATCAACCTTAGCAGGTATTTTTATAAAGTAAAATTAGATAAAATCTATTTAGCCTTGTGACATACAAAAAGAATCTTACATAAACAAAAAATTTTAGGAAAAGTAAAAGTATCTACAATTTAGCAGTCCAACGTTAAACAAAATTATCTAAAAGATAGATCAATTTTCCAATTACTAGCAATTACATTAATTACAGAAAAAATTAACTTTCTAGGAAGCAAAATAAAATGCAACAGTTACATCAATAGCTAAGATTTAGCTAGTTTTATTATAGCAGAATCTATAATTTACAACAAGCAACTAGCGATAAATACTGTCAAAGAAAGAATAGTTGAATAATGCTAATTGACATTTAAAGAACTAACTAGAAGCATTATAATAAAACTTTGAGATAAAATGAAGGGAATAATAATCTGCACATCAAAGATGAAACTTTCTAAAATTATACCATCAGAGAAAAACGTTATAGGAAAAATTTAATTTACTGTCTGAATGCTTTACAGGTAGAAATTTAAGAAATAAATATCAAGCAGTAAACTGATGAATCAACTAGAGATAGAAAGAAAAAGGAAAATAATCTTAGAACTTATACAGATGAGATTATAAAAATGTATCAAATTTCATTGCAAACAAATTTTGAATTTGCTATAGTAAGGAGATTAAAGATGAACTTAGTTTAGAAAGAAAAAAAATTAAAATAAATAGAAATTAGAAAGAAATAGAAATTAGAAAGCACTAATAATGTCGGGATTACAAAGAATGGAGTAAAAGAAATGAATATAATAAAAAATCGTTTGATAAGATAAAATAAGAAATAGCCAAAGAATATTTTGATAAAATGGAAATTACGAAGTATAAAACTTCTCCAAGTACTTAGAAGTGCAAACAACCACATCTATCTAATGTTTTTCAGCATAAAAATTTTTAAAAAATGTAAATTATATAAAAGAAGGATCAAGGTATGAAGTCGACAAGTTAAGCATATTTCCTCGAGGTAAATCCATAAAAAACTTGAGCAAAAGTGATTAAATACGAACTTCAAAAGAGATTTTTTTACAATATGTTAAGCAAAGGAACAGCCACTAAAACTTAAAATTACATATAAAAAGAAATCATGATTTTTTTTAAGCAAGCTAAACTTAAGAAATGGATTAACGGAGATCTTTAAAAAATCGCTTCAAAGTTATAAAATAGCGGAATTTTTCTCAGCTAAAATCAGTTCAGCTAATTAGATAGCTAGTTAGCATTTTTCCCCTAACATTATCGAAGAGGAATCTGATTCTATTCTAGATGAAGCAAGCTTAATCTTTGAAAATTAAGTAAAGGTAATGCTAAAGAATAAATTATAGCAAAAACTAAAGGAAACCTAGAGAAGAAGTATTCAAGAAGAGGAAGAAGAAAGTGACAGAATTTACTCGACAGCAAAGAAGAATCAATCACTTAAATTTGGAATAAGCGTTTTATTCTAGTTAGTGATTGAATATCAGAACTCCAATCTGTTTTTCGATAGTTAAATCAAAGTTCTATTAAAAGATTTCCTAAAGAAAAATTAAAAAGAAACTGAAAAAATAATCAATAGAAATGTAAAGGTAACAAAGTTAAAAGGCAATAAGAAAAGTAACTGCTCTTAATCTTCAATCTGTAAAATTTGGAGCTAGTATAATATATCAGCAGTTAAATGAGATGAAAAAGAAGCTTTTTGCTGAGAATTATTATGATGGAGATATGAACTTTATTATTAGACTTAAATTGAAAGATTAATAGTACTTCAAATATAATGACTTTGAATAATTCACTCAGTAGCTTGTAAATTTGGGAGTTTCTGAGCAAAGGATAAAAAACTTTATAACAAATGGATAATTTTAGGATGAAATATTGAAGAGCTTAGTAAAAAATAAGAAGTAGTCCTGATTGAAGGAACAGCAGAATGCTAAATTAAACCAAATTTTAGATTTCTAACTTGATTAATGGGCAAATGATTAAGAAACGATCATAAAGAACTTGCTTAAAATATTATAAAAGTTCTTACTCACAATGAATAACTCTGAAATTTCCTTACATGGAAATAATAGTAGAAGAACAGTTCAAAGGAGCAATTAATAAGAAAACTAATAATAACTTTAAATTACCAAAAGATTCTTTACTTTACTTCGCTTCTTCAACTGACCTATCATCGAGATCAAAGATCCCCATAAAACTTTCAGTGAAACTAGTTCATTGCAAACCCTAAGATTTTTTAATTTTCCATGTAATAATTCTTATAAAATGTTATCCAGGATCCTGACTTAAAAATGTTGGCAACGGAAAAGAATTAAGAAGACTAGATAATAGTAATTGCTTATTGTTTGCAATTAATATTAAACTGCGTTAAGGATGTTTATTAAGTAAGGTAGGGAAGATGCTTAACATCTAAAGCTTGGATTTATTTATCTCATTCTATTACTTGCTAACCATTTTTAGGAAGAAAAGAAAGTAACTTGAGCTCAATCAAACCCAAAAGCAGCTAATTACCTTCATCCAAAAGCTTAAACCTAATAAATCTCATTATGAAATTACCTCTTTTGTCAAAGCCTTCCTTATAGCTTGCAACGGTGATATTTAATAGTATCACTTCTTGGAGAGTTGATTTAAGCTTAACTTGTAAGGATATATTACTTTAACTTCTTTAATGAAGTTCTAAAGCTTAAAGAATTTGAAAGTGTAAGAAATAGCAGAAATGTAAGATGAAAGGAAAGCCGAAAAATTCGATTACATCTAAAAAGCTTGCGAACTTATATTCTACTTACAACTTGATAGTGTCTTGTAAAAGCTTTAGTAATATTAGCTACAAAAATTCAAAAACAAAAAGCTGAATCCTAGCTAATAAAAGTGACTGTAAGAACTTATAACTGATATTAAGCAGCAAGACAGGAAAATAGATTTTTTGGCAAAAGCGATATCATTTGTGGATCATAAAATACTATTTGAAATAGTAAAAGAGCATGATAAGCAATTCGATAAAATATAGCAAAAGGTAAGAAAGCTCATGAACAGATTTACGAACTAATTTTAAATAAAAATGAATTAGATCTCCTTAGTATTAACAATCTCATTTATCATGTTCTATTCTCAATGACGATAGGAGATATATCTTACAGCTTTAAAGTATGGGAAAAAACAATCAAACTGATGAATAATCATTTATTTTAGATGAAGTAATAGTAAATCTACGTAGATGAAGACTACTTCCAATTTCTTTCTGAACTATTTAGAGTAGAGCAAGTGTATTAATAGATCCTATAAACTAAGAACAAGAATCTAGCAATAGATTTTATACAGAACATAAAATTGCTTAATTATATTTCTAAGGTAGAATAGATTAAGTTAGAAAAGAAGCAGGAGGAGACTTTTAAGAACACTTGCTCGATACTGTTCAGCTTTAAAATGAAGCAATATGAAGGAAAGGAAATATTCTAGTGTATATAGAATATAGCTCTGAATGTAGAAGAAGATATTTTCTAGCAAAAGGTATTCAACTACTTCATGCAGATATTATACTCTAATATACTTATATAAAGCAAATCTATTAAACAATAATAAAATGTAATTATCAATGTTTAGCAGGATCAAAAATTGACTGAAGAATAAAAACTATGGCTTACAAGGAATTAAAGCTATGTTCAATCAGCAATTTCCAATAAAGGAGGAAAACATAATGTAGTTGCTGTAGCTATAAGAACTCATTTAAAATTAAAATACCTAGATAAAGCTTAAGAATAACTAGCATATTATTTTTAATATATTAGAAACATATTCAAAGTACCTCAAATTACGATTCTAGGAATTATTCATCTAGCTAATGGTTATTATAGTTAGCTGCAGGAGTCTTTTAACTCTATATGTAACTTCGACTTGGATCTTATTCAAAAAACCCACCTAGCTTTATATAGAATCTAGCAAATTTATGATGAGCAATTTGAAGAGAATTAAGATGATGCTTAATTCTTTTAAGCAATTTAGTAAGAGTAATGAAATGATATTATCAAGAAGTTTAAAGAAGGAAGCTGTAATGTTAGAGAGTTACTTGTACTAGTTTATTTGGAAGATAATAGATCAGGAACAGTAGATAAAGACGAATTCAAATGTTTAGTTAAAAGATTAAATTATAATCTTAGTGATTATAGAGTAAATGAAATTTTCACCAATGTTAGGCAAAATAATATTCCAGGATTAGTACTTTGCTAATTTATTTTATAAAAAACGCCTAAAACATCAAATAATTTTCTTGATGTGTATAATATAAGATTTCGTCTATTTAAGTTCAAATTTAGTTGCATATACGTTTTTAAATTCCAAAAAATCGTGATTTTTTTAGCATTTTCGTTGTACTCTTTTTAAATTTTTTTCTTATTAATTCTAGATTTGTTGATAAAAACTGATTCTCCCTAAATTTTAATTTTTGTTAAATTTATGTCTATTAACTTCTACATTTAAAAAGCTCAATAATATTAGTCAATTTTTAAAACTCATTAATGATTGTTAATTTTTAAGTGGGATTGTTTCTTGTAAAGAGTATTTTGATACTTTATTCTCTAATATATTTTGGATTTAATGTAACTTTCCTTGACTAAATTAGATAAAAAAGATAAATTTCTTATTTTGTTGTTCCTCTATGAAGGTAAAAATGTACTAAAGTTCTTTTTATTTATATCATTAAAATAATAAAATAGAAGCTGTTTATTTGATTAAAAAACTAAATATATGAATCCATAAAGAAGTTTCCTTTTATTAATTAAATAAAAATTAGGTTAATTTACACTATCTATTGAATAATCTACTTCCAAAAAGCATACTAAAATAATTAAAATAAAGAAAATTTCCCGCTTTTGAAATATTTATAGTTTATTATTAAAATATTATATTTAACTTAAGAGAACTACCTTTATTTAATAGCCTCATTAGCTTAGCTATTATTATTAACCACATTAGTTTGTTCTAAGCTTTTAAACGTTAGTATATATAATAGATGCTAAAGTCTATTCTCTACCTTACTTTGTTTTGTACAGTATTAGGTAAAGATGAATATAGATTAAAAATGTAAATCTTATTTGATTAGAATTTTGGTTATAATTAAGCTATATTAAGTGTATTAGGGTATAAATTAAATAAAATTAGTTCTACTTGATATCTTTCTTAAGTATAGATTAGATATAACTTAGGATGTTCTTAGCTTATTATTATTTGTATCTCTTCAACTTTAATTTAATAAATTATAAGTAAAATTAGAAACATACTATCTTTTAATGGAAACACTTATAAACATATCTTATAAGCAAAAGAATCAAAGAGAGATTATCAAATAAGCAACTGAAAATATGACTGATAAATGTAATACTTATATAGCTTAAACAATTCAAATATATTCAATAAACATTTTAACTTCCTCTAGTCATTTAAAATTTACTAACATCTAACAATAGTACCTGAAACTAAGAAATCAAATCTATCTACAAAAGATACTTAAAATTACAACAGAATTAGCGATTCAAAGCACCTCTACGAAGTACTGAGGATCAAAGCTAGAATATTGAAATAGAAATTCTAACAAGAGAAGGAGTTTAACTTTGCTTTTATTATATAGCTTTAAAGGTTAAACTCAGCACGAAATTTACAAAAATTTAAATTGCTACGACTGTAGGAAGTAAAGTTATTTGCGAGGGAAAACATTTTAGTAAAAATTAGAATGAAATATATTTAAAGAAAAAGGCTAAAGAGTATCATATAGGGAAATTATTTTTAGGATAAAATTTCGACGAATATTGAGCTTAGTGAGTATTAAACTATTTAAAAGAATTCGGTAGTTCATTAATAGAAAAGATAAAAAGAAAAAGAAAATTCAAAATATAGCAAAAATAATAAGAGCAAGCTCTTAAAATAAAAAAGTTGAGATCAATGCCAATATATAAAGGCAATTAGAATTTATCCAAAAACGAAGAGATTGGAATTTATTAAGCTACTTAAAGAAAATATTCCTTTTAAAATTTAAAAAGAGATAAAAACTGAAAGTAAGAGAGATAAGAAAAGAATTTACTTAAAATAAAATAAACTAAGTTTTCGTAATAATAATGGAATTCGAAGAAAAATCAACGTTTTTCACAATCAACTTAAATGAAGAGGAAATAACGATTATTATCCAAGTAAAAAATAAGGTTTCAATTAGAGGAAACTTAGTCAGATAGAAATTAACAAAAACATTATTGTTAAAGCATAAATATATTCAAAATCCTGGATAAAATGATAAATAATGAAAATTATAATATTCTTAATAAAGTTTGCTACAATAGTAAAGGAATAAAATGAAGATTATCTGAGAGTAAAGAAAGAACGTTAGATGAAGGCTATAAAAATATTAAGAGAAAAGAAAAATAAAACTTGGTACTTAATTTATTTTTATATTCTGAGAGGCACATATAATTTATAGATAAAAGAAAAGAGATTGTAGCTATTTTTTAAGTAAAACAAACATCTTCGCTTTATCTTCAATTTATTCTTTATTTTTTTTCAAAATTATACTAACTTACATAGAAATCATAAAAACTCTGAATCTTTAGACTAAAGAAAATTATTTTTAAATATAAAACAATTTAGAAAAATAAAATTTATTTATTATTAAAATTACTTACTAAAAGACTTTTAGAAATAACTTTTAAGTTCTATATCTAGATGCTATATATTTCATTAATTATTATTAATAAGTTCAGCAAACTTTAATTATTTGCTGTTAATCTTAAAATTATATTCTTCAATTGCCCACATTTCTAACTATTAATAAATTCAAAAGTTTATTCTTTATATTTCTTTCAATCTATTAAATATCAAGATTAAGTATATATCTATAATTAAACTTAGAGTTTTGGTTAGTGGTATTTGAAATTTAACTAAAATATATTATAATATGCTTGTATGCTTTTAACTTATCCTGTTATCTTTATTCATTTATTAAAACTTTGAATTTTAGTTATTTATGTTTTAAAGTATTTTTGAAATATTATAAAATATACTATTGTTTATAGAATTATCTTATATTACAAATAAAAACAATCAACTAAAAACTCTTAATAGTTTATTTCTTTTTTATTTTAATTTAATTTAGTATGGTTATCCCTCCTTTATTTTTTCAGATTTCTCACTTTTATTTAATTATTTGTTGTATTTAACTATTTATTTCTTGCTAATTTAGATATGTTTAACCTTATTTGATTTTTTAAAGCTATTTAATCAAATTTAATTTATTTATAGTATACCTAAAAAATGGAAAATAATAAAATATCCTATAGTTCTATTAAAATCTTATTGACTCTTCTTTATATAACAATAAATAAAATACAATAACTAAAATAATCTATTTAGGTGCTCTAAAGTCTTAAAATAACAGATCTGGGATCGCTATAATTCAAATAAATTAATTAGAACTTATGTACTAAATGAGACCTATCTGAGAGCTAGTTAACTAACGTAATTTTCCATAGCTTTAAAAGTCTGATATAGAAGAGATTTAAAAGAAATTCATTGATGCTTACGAGTACAGAGCTAGCTTTCTAAGACTTCCAAAAATTGACTAAATTTGTGCTTCAACATTTCTTAAACCAGCAATCCTAAGGTAATCTCTCCTTAGATAGTAAATATATATAAATTAAACGATACTATCGATACTACCAAATTAAGTGAGCAACCTTATGAATGATAATCTGATTTTATTGATTTTTAGTTAAAAAATATCTACATTTTAGATTCAATTACTTTAATTTTTTAATTATGGGAAATTTGTTTGATGCTAAAGAGATAATTTCTTCAGATATATGTATCTTCAGGGTACTTAAATTACTCTAAGATACTAAGAAGGAATCTACTTCCAAAGCCCATTTTAGTAAAAGTTTTCCAACTATCGAAAGCATCACTTTTAAACTATAAAATAAAGAAAATATAATAGCAATGAGAGTACAAGGAGACGCCAAATCCATACAAAAAATTACAATAGAAGCAGATTAACAAAGAGATTATTCAAATTCTTTGTGATGTAGAATTAAATCTATCAAAGTGACTTGTTAATTTAAGATATTAGTTAAGTAAACAAAGATAAGCATTAACTTCTTTTCATACTTATCTTCTTAACTATTCATGCAAATGCACTCATTCTTACTTTTTCAAACTTCTTCAATTAATTCAAAGCTGTTAACACTATAAAACAGATACTTTCACTTCTTACTTTTCTACTTCTTTTGCTTTTTTTCATCTTCTCCGTATAGAGTGATTTCTAGATTTAAATTTTTAAGTTTTTATCAATTTCTTTATTCTTCTTTTAGCAAGTTCCATTTAAGATTGTAATTAATCATTATAAGGCATTTCAGTCAGAATTTATAATGCTAATATTAACCATACTGAATGAAGGCTTATCTCTGCCGATCTTTATCACCGTTGTTCTTGGTATCAATTTTTGCGCGATTAATTGAATTTTTTATACACTACATTAATTATCTTATCGATTTTGTGAACTCTTATGACATAAATTTATTTAATATCTCTAAATATGTGTATTTATATGTGCTAATGAAGTTCTGAGTTTAAATTTTTGATGAATACTAATAATATCTATATTTCATTTATATTTAATTTATGAATTTATAAATTAAAATATTTGTAATTTTATTAATATTTTTATAATTAAGAATTTTTTTAAACTTCAATTTGTAATTGTTCATTTCTCTCATCTTACCTCTCATTTTCTATAAATATGTTATCACTTTTTTATTCCTAGATTTAAGTTTGATTTTTCTCTTTCCAAACTGATTCATCTATAATCTTAAAATCTTGTCCTGCGTTTTGGATTCCAGAAGTAGTAGTATTATGGATATCTCTCGATGTTGTATTTTGTTCGATTTATACTTACAAACTCTAAACTCTTACTTACTCAGCTTTTTATTTTCTTTCTTAATAAATGCTATAAATAATTAAAACCAAAGCGATAATATAATTAGATATTAGTATAACCATAGTTACTACTACAATTGAAAAGGCTAAATATTCTAGTTTGTTGCTAATTGGATGAATGTAAAATGAAAACTGTATAAGTAGAATAAAAATCCAAATTTCGTTGATAATAGTTATTATAAATATAATTTTGCTATTCAAAGGTTTATATTTTATCAAATATCATATCCACATCAGTTATAAAAATGAAGCTAATGAAATTTGAAGTTCTGGCTGATTTTAACCTAAGATCATGATGAAAACAACTACTATTCTTCTTACAAGAAAAATAGCATAGAAGTATATAACTTAAGGTCTATTAGTTTCTTTAAGCTCATCAAATAGATTTTTAAATCTTTATTCTTATTGCTTCTTTGCCATTATTAGCTCCATTGTTGCTTCTTAAGCATTAAATATTGCAAGATTTAATAAATAGTATTTCTTTATCTAAATGAATACTGTACAACAGAAAATGATCATTAGAATCTGTATATTAAAGCTTACTAAAAAGAAATATGAGATAAAAGTATTCATAGTAACGTATAAATCTTCTAGGCTTTAAAATCTAATCTATAATAAAATAGAAATCATCAAACCTAAAGCAACATTAATACCTGTTCTTATAAAGGCTGAATATCTATAATTCTCATACGTTTTTTCCATATATTTTCCTATCTTATTATTATTATCTTTTAATTATCAAATTATATAAAAAACTAAATAGCATATACTAATACTAAACAATTCACAAGCTGCATTTGAAATAAAAGTAGATGTATTAATACCTTAGATTTATAGGTTATATCATATTTTTTATTAAGAATCAATTTTAGAATCTAAATTTAAGCATAAAAAGTCTATAATTATCTATTTAATATCTTTGTTTAATGAATATAGAGCTTATAAAACATTAGGCATCATTACCGATATGAAGCCTGTTATTTTCATCATTTCATCTAAAAACTAAGCAAATCAAAAAGATTAACAACAATTGGAGGAGCCATAACTAACAACTAATTTAGAATATCCAAATGCAGCAGTTATAGAAGCTAAAACTAATTTTATATTTCAAGAAATTTTTACAAATTTTTCTGAAAAATTTGTTAAGTTTAAGTCCTTTATAATGTTTTAATCTATATCCTTTTAATTAGAATCAAATATATCTAAGCATTTATTTTAAGTCAATTTCTTAGGATTTGAGCATTAAATACAGCCATCGTTTGTACATGCTGCACAGAAGGGATCGAAATCAGAACAAGAATGACATAAGTTATCTGCTCCAATATAGTATCTTAAATTACAGCTGGTGCATTGAGATCCTGCTTGATTACATTATACGCAATGAGATAAAACAACGTCGCAATTCTGACATATTCCGTTTGTATCGCTATCTTATTATGTTACATCGCAAGTATCTAAACATTTATTTTAAGTCAATTTCTTAGGATTTGAGCATTAAACACAGCCATCGTTTATACATGCGGCACAGAAGGGATCGAAATCAGAACAAGAATGACATAAGTTATCTGCTCCAATATAGTATCTTAAATTACAGCTGGTGCATTGAGATCCTGCTTGATTACATTATACGCAATGAGATAAAACAACGTCGCAATTCTGACATATTCCGTTTGTATCACTATCTTATTATGTTACATCGCAAGTATCTAAGCATTTATTTTAAGTCAATTTCTTAGGATTTGAGCATTAAATACAGTTAATACCTTCTTCTGTGCATTTGTCGCAAAACTAAATAATCTAACTGCATGTTTGGCATATAAAATCTTTGTCTTAATCCTGTTCAGATTAAATGCAATTAAATAAACATTATTAATTAGTTAGCTTGAATGGATAATAGCAATTAAGACAAATTGTTCCATCACTCGAACAATTTTAGCAATTTTTGATTGAGTTATTACAGTAACTACACTCAGATGGCGAAATTTAATAAGTATCTTCAGGACAATTCTAGTAGCATTATCCTAAAAACAATTTATTTTGGTTTTAGCATTTTAAACAATTTAGACCATCAATAGAACAAAGTTCACAATATTAAATTTAATCAGAGCAAAGCTAACATTACTTTTCATTATTAATTCAAAATCCACTTTCACAAAATAAGCATTCCACTTAAGATGAATTACATTCTAAACAATTTAGAAGTATTTAATTGCATGGCTCGCAAATCGAATTTCCGTCATAATCCTACTCGTTTGAAGTGCAGTTATCAAGACATTTATTTTAAGATAATTTCTTAGGGGAAAAACACGAATTGCAAATAGAAATATTTTGCGAACATGACGAACAAAACTCTAGCGACTAAGAGCAAAGAGAACATAAAGTTTCATAGCTCTCTTCATTAATTGTCTAAATAAATGAATTTTTATTTTTATCATACAATCAAAAATTGTTACTAACTTGCTTTAAAAAATTTAAATAAAAATTGCTATTTTCGAATTTTGTAAAATTCTAACTTTATAAATAGGAGGAACCATTGATTTCTTACCTAGGAGAGAGATAATTTGTTAAGTTATTTGAATCTAAATTTAAAACGAATAATAGTAGTACATTTCCAAATTGATGATAATTTTAATAAAAGGCACATCCTTAAACTAAAGAAATATTATTATTTAAAAAATCTAAAGAACCAAAAAATCAAATAAAATTATTTTCGGTACTTAATTAATCGATAATAAAGAAATTTTATTATTAAAATAACAGTATTCCTTAATTTTGAAAAGTCTGGTCTTAATAAAAAGAAACATTAAAAATCTCTAAAATAAAAGATATATTCAAAAAGGCAAATCATCCACCACTCCTGGTAATGCCAGCGAAAATCTAAGATTAAAAAACCAAGTTTATTAAAGAGTAATCTGTTAAATAAAAAACGCCACCGTATTATTGGGCTTAGTTTTATTAAAATGTGCAATTATCGATTCTACTTATATAAGAGTTTTACAATGAGGTAAATCCTCCGAATCTAGCGTTATTGGCAATCATTTGAGATTGAACTATCAAATCTATTCTTGAGTAGTCTGCTAAGTTAAAAACGGCTCCCTAAGATTATGCTGAGTTTTGTTGAAATGTGCAATTATCGATTCTACTTATATAAGAGTTTTGTTAATAGGCGAATCCTCCGATTCTAGCGTTATTGGCAATCATTTGAGATTGGACTATCAAATCTATTCTTGAGTAGTCTGCTAAGTTAAAAACGGCTCCCTAAGATTATGCTGAATTTTGTTAAAATGAGCAATTTTCAATACTACTTATATTAGAGTTTTGTAAATAGGCGAATCCTCCTAATCTAGCGTTATTGGCAATCATTTGAGATTTAACTATCAAATCTATTCTTGAATAGTTTGTTAAATAAAAAACGCCTCCTATTTATTGTGCTGAGTTTTATTAAAATGTGCAATTATCGATTCTACTTATATAAGAGTTTTACAATGAGGTAAATCCTCCTCTACTAGCGTTATTTGCGATCATTTTAGATTTAACTATCAAATCTATTCTTGAGTAGTCTGCTAAGTTAAAAATTGCTCCGGATCATTCAGCTGAATTTTGTTGAAATGAGCATCTTTCAATACTACTTATATAAGAGTTTTGTTAATAGGCGAATCCTCCTAATCTAGCGTTATTGGCAATCATTTGAGATTGAACTATCAAATCTATTCTTGAGTAGTCTGCTAAGTTAAAAATTGCTCCGGATCATTCAGCTGAATTTTGTTGAAATGAGCATCTTTCAATACTACTTATATAAGAGTTTTGTTAATAGGCGAATCCTCCTAATCTAGCGTTATTGGCAATCATTTGAGATTTAACTATCAAATCTATTCTTGAATAGTTTGTTAAATAAAAAACGCCTCCTATTTATTGTGCTGAGTTTTATTAAAATGTGCAATTATCGATTCTACTTATATAAGAGTTTTACAATGAGGTAAATCCTCCTCTACTAGCGTTATTTGCGATCATTTTAGATTGGACTATCAAATCTATTCTTGAGTAGTCTGCTAAGTCAAAAATTGCTCCGGATCATTCAGCTGAATTTTGTTGAAATGAGCAATTTTCAATACTACTTATATTAGAGTTTTGTAAATAGGCGAATCCTCCTAATCTAGCGTTATTGGCAATCATTTGAGATTGAACTATCAAATCTATTCTTGAGTAGTCTGCTAAGTTAAAAATTGCTCCGGATCATTCAGCTGAATTTTGTTGAAATGAGCAATTTTCAATACTACTTATATAAGAGTTTTGTAAATAGGCGAATCCTCCTAATCTAGCGTTATTGGCAATCATTTGAGATTGAACTATCAAATCTATTCTTGAGTAGTCTGCTAAGTTAAAAACGGCTCCCTAAGATTATGCTGAATTTTGTTGAAATGAGCAATTTTCAATACTACTTATATTAGAGTTTTGTAAATAGGCGAATCCTCCGAATCTAGCGTTATTGGCAATCATTTGAGATTGAACTATCAAATCTATTCTTGAGTAGTCTGTTAAATAAAAAACGCCTCCTATTTATTGTGCTGAGTTTTATTAAAATGTGCAATTATCGATTCTACTTATATAAGAGTTTTACAATGAGGTAAATCCTCCTCTAATAGCGTTATTTACGATCATTTTAGATTGGACTATCAAATCTATTCTTGAGTAGTCTGCTAAGTTAAAAACGGCTCCCTAAGATTATGCTGAGTTTTGTTGAAATGTGCAATTATCGATTCTACTTATATAAGAGTTTTGTAAATAGGCGAATCCTCCGATTCTAGCGTTATTGGCAATCATTTGAGATTGGACTATCAAATCTATTCTTGAGTAGTCTGCTAAGTTAAAAACGGCTCCCTAAGATTATGCTGAATTTTGTTGAAATGAGCAATTTTCAATACTACTTATATAAGAGTTTTGTAAATAGGCGAATCCTCCGAATCTAGCGTTATTGGCAATCATTTGAGATTGAACTATCAAATCTATTCTTGAGTAGTCTGTTAAATAAAAAACGCCTCCTATTTATTGTGCTGAGTTTTATTAAAATGTGCAATTATCGATTCTACTTATATAAGAGTTTTACAATGAGATAAATCCTCCTCTACTAGCGTTATTTGCGATCATTTTAGATTTAACTATCAAATCTATTCTTGAGTAGTCTGCTAAGTTAAAAACGGCTCCCTAAGATTATGCTGAGTTTTGTTGAAATGTG
Source organism: Loxodes magnus (assembly GCA_946699065.1). Taxonomy (NCBI): domain Eukaryota; phylum Ciliophora; class Karyorelictea; order Loxodida; family Loxodidae; genus Loxodes; species Loxodes magnus. Next base: position 25,154 of record CAMPDV010002690.1, read on the forward strand.
CAATTATCGATTCTACTTATATAAGAGTTTTGTAAATAGGCGAATCCTCCGATTCTAGCGTTATTGGCAATCATTTGAGATTGGACTATCAAATCTATTCTTGAGTAGTCTGCTAAGTTAAAAACGGCTCCCTAAGATTATGCTGAGTTTTGTTGAAATTAGCAATTTTCAATACTACTTATATAAGAGTTTTGTAAATAGGCGAATCCTCCTAATCTAGCGTTATTGACAAATATTTGAGATTGGACTATCAAATCTATTCTTGAGTAGTCTGCTAAGTTAAAAATTGCTCCCTAAGATTATGCTGAATTTTGTTGAAATGAGCAATTTTCAATACTACTTATATTAGAGTTTTGTAAATAGGCGAATCCTCCGAATCTAGCGTTATTGGCAATCATTTTAGATTGAACTATCAAATCTATTCTTGAATAGTTTGTTAAATAAAAAACGCCTCCTATTTATTGAGCTGTGTTTTATTAAAATGTGCAATTATCGATTCTACTTATATAAGAGTTTTGTAAATATGCGAAACCTCCTTTACTTGCATTATTTGCAAATATTTGAGATTGGACTATCAAATCTATTCTTGAATAATTTGTTAAATAAAAAACGCCTCCTATTTATTGTGCTGAGTTTTATAAAAACGAGCAATTGCTAATTTTATTTATGATTGTATTTATAAGATAAGCAAAACTGTATTTCATTTCAGTAACTTAAATATCTTCCAAGCTTATTTAAGAGTTATTTGCCTTTATGAGATATTTTTCTTATTATTACCATCCTATTATTTTTATATTTTATATTACTAAATTTTCGTTTTTTATAAAAATTTAAATTGTGCTTTTAATAATTTATATTACTGCTATTTTGGAATTATTTAAGCACATTTCTATTTAGTATTCCTATTAAGAACAATTTTCATATGTCTTTATAGTGATATTTTTTTCTCTTTATCCTTAGGATCCTCCTCTTACTATTTCACAACTATCCATGCATTATGCACAGTTCAAACAATCCATTAAATGCTTATGTGGAGACATTAAGACCGTGTGAAGTTTACCTTCTTCTAGATTGTATAATGCTTAAGATATTGAAATTAGCGGGAATTCTTTTGTTCCTATTGATTAGTTCAGATTAAGAGCTTGAAACACTTCAGGTGTTGTAACATATACTTCATTTGACAGGGCAACTATACTGTAATTTTGGAAAAGAAATAAGGCAGATAGAAAAATCATTCTTATCTTCACTTCCATTATTATTAGCTTATAAAAATTCGTTAAAGTACTTGCTTTTTGATAATTTTTATTTAAAAAATGTCGAAATTTTAATTTAATAAATAATATAAAAAATTGTTTGCTTTACAAGACTAAATGAGAGCTCCACATAATTCTCTTTTTAATTCTGTTTATGATTTTCTTTTTATTTTTAAGTACTTTGTTTCATTATTTATGTAAAGTAATTAAGATGCCTTGCAGTTCTAGTCAGATCACCGTTTTAAATAAGCTGCTTTTTTGCAACTGTTCTCCTTCATCTTTATTTTATCTATTCTCTAGGATTAATTCAGTTTCTTCATTTTATTTTTTGCTTTACTTTAATCTCAATGATGCTTCGCTTCACTTTCTTCTGTAAATGTCTTCTTTCTAATCGCAGCTAAATCTTTTGAATTGCTCTTATTCTTTAGTCAATAATTTTTCTTGAATTTTTATAATATAAGCATCTCTTTTATAAATGTCACTAGTTCTCACGGAAATGGCATCACTTCTTTATATATTTGATTGATCATTGTACAATTGACTCTGCTTACTCTACCTTCATCTTTTCTGCTTAATTTTCTATATTTTTGAAAACTCATCACTTGTTTTTATACTACATCTCTAAGTTTTGATGTTTCTTACCTCATTTCAATCTAAAAATTTCAATATACTCGAAGCTTTCCTAGTTAATTCTTCTCATTTTTAAATTGTTTTATTAATACTATAATAATCTCTTATTTTTCGACTTTCCTTTTAAATATTATGATTTCTTTCTAGTGATTAGAATCTTTAAGCGCCAGTCGTTGAATGGTAATTTCCTTTTTAAAAAATTTTTTATGTAGGTTCTTTTTGTGTTAATATTTTAGAATATTTTCTTTAACCAAGAGGTATTTATTACTGAGGAGAATAAAAGTTTTGGTATTTTTGCTTCATCTACTATTTGTCTAAGGCTTTTTTTCTGCTTTACCCAATAGAAAGCTAGGAACAAGATTTGAAATATTGGTTTATTATTTTTTTAATTGTATAGTTTATTAAAAGAAAACATTTCTAAGGTAATTTTTATCTTTTAGATTGTTTATTTATTTTATAACTAAACTAGCACTAATTTATGCTTATTTTAATGTTTCTACCAGCTTACTGTAGAAAAAGAGAAAAGTTTTAGATATTCACTAAATGCTCATAAATTTTATTTAAAAGCTAAAGCAATGATATTTATTTAAGTATCAGGCTCTAACTTTTTACTATACTTAATTCTTTATTTCATTAAGATTTAGTTAGTTGAAGTTTAAAGCAGAAATAAGCATTAAATTATTTAAAGGAATACTAGTACAGAACTTAAGGATTTTAATTCGTAGAATTTTTTTAGGAGAATTAGATTCGAAATTGTATATTTTTAAGAAATTAAGCTTATCAGGTAAACTCTATTTCACTCTGTTGAGCAGTTATATTAATGGTTTCATAATTGAGAAAGATCAAGCTCCTTTTATGTAGTAATTTGGGTAATAACAAGAAAAAATATTAGGCGAGAAACAGAAACAAGCTTATGAAACAATCTCGTTAATCCTTTTATATAAAATGTTTTTTTCGAAATACTGACTATAAATCGACAATTGTGCCTTTTCATATGATAGTTGCTTGAAATATATCTTTTTATTCTGATTTATTAGTTTATGTCTGTAGGCACATCAAAGATTAAATATTCTTAATTTTACTATTTTTAAATATAATTATAGTAAGAAGTTAAGTTAACTCTTTATCATGTTTCTAGTATCTGTTCATATCATATTTTACATTTAATTTTGCAACTCTAACAGGATCTTTCTGGCTCTAATGTTTGTTGCTTAATTTATTTAAATTATTATAATATCATTTTTTAAATTTAAATTTTGTCTCTTCAATATCTGCATCTTTTAAATATTATTATTTTAGATTTTCCCGCTCAAATTACTCTTTTTATTTTTATTATTAATATTAAGTTGTTCTTATATAACTATTTGTTTGAGTAGAATAATTTTACTATATTTCCTTTATAAGCAAATGTAAAATTTCGTCAATAATTTGTCTGGGTTTTGTTTAACACATTTAAGTAGCGATAATCTTTTCATCTATTTCTTTTAAATGAATCTTCAATACTAATTTAGTTCATCTAGATTATCAATATTATTTAGTAGTTTATTCTTTAAATTTTCTTTTTATTTGCTTAAGCAATAGTCAAAATGCCTCTTGCAATTAAGAAGACTTACTTAAATTTTGCAATTAAGTTAGGTACTCTTTGTACTTTCTATGGTTTTTAAGATTCTGAGTATATAGTTTTATTATAAGATAACTTAGTTTTATAAGTTTTACTCTTCTTTTTTATCTTTTAAGACTTACAAGCTAGGTGTTGCTTCAATTTCGTCTATATTTGAATAGGCATTTTTTGCTGCTTTCTTTTTAAATATATAAGTTTCTTCTGCTTTTTTATAGGATGAGGATTCCTCATCTGGACTTGGATATTCTATAAGATTCTACTCTTTCAAATTTATAGGATTTGCAAGTATGATTAAAATTCAGATAGGGAGATTAAAAGTGATAATTTAAACTGATTCTTGTTGGTTTGATGTATCTTATTGCTTATGCAAAGTATTGATTGTTTATTACTAAGATTTAATAACTAAAGATATCTTTTTATGCTTAATGATAAAATGAGCAAATTAGTTTTTTCTAGATTTCTTAATTTTAACTCTATTTATTTGAGATTATTCCTTAAATACTTTTCCTTTTATTGCTATTATTATTTATAAACTATTATTAATGAGATGCCTCTCATTTATGTCGAAAAGCGTTAGTGAATTAGTATTTTTATAAATAATAATTTAATAATACTTTAAAAAGAGATAAGCTTAGATATACTTCTAAATAATTGCTAATAATGCTTCAAATGTTTATTATTATTATTTATCCTTTGATACATCTATCTTTTAACCCTTACTTGAAGCTAATATAATTTTAAGAGTTTTTTTAATTGTTTTCTTAGTTTTCGTAAATAAAGAGCTCTGATGCTAGTATTTTAGGTAATTTCAACTCTCTTTCAAATATTTTGTTCCAAGGAAATGATTTACTATTCACTTTTATATTTATAATCCTTTTAGTTGGCCTAATTCTTTCTAGATTATCATTCTTAATAAGCTTTGATTGCTATATAATTTATTACCTTTTATTGAATATTTTAACTTTTAGCTCTTTGAGAATGTGAATCACCAAATTGTTCTTCTGAATAAGCATCAATATTGTCAACTGAATATAGGAGTATGGGCCATAGGGTCTTTTTATGCTAAATTATAAATAGCAAATATTGAACTAACTATGTAATAATTATCATTTTTTCCTCTTTTCATATTCAACCTTTGCTATTAATACCTTACTAATATACTATCTTATCAATGCTTCTTTATCTCTTTGCAAGATAAAATATCAACTCATCTAATAAGTCTTGATCAACTAATTTTTGCAATTTATTTAATGATTTCTTTAAAAGAGAGGTAATAGTATCTGCCTTTTATAATTAATTAAGCTTATTAATAATTAATTTAACCTTTGAATAATAAACGAAATAATATGGATTTATGAATTAAGACTTATTATTCTTAATTAATTGTTTTAATTTGTTTTCTTTTATTATTATTTTATCTTCTTTATCAATGCTTTCTTCGAATAATTTTATTTTAGCCTTTCCCGCCTTTAATATTTATTTATTTTTATTAAATAAGCTTCAAGAACTCTTTATTTTATCATACCAATAAACTTTCCTTCAAAGCCCTTCATGTATAAGTATTTTAAAAGATATATTAGTTCATCAATTTCTTTTTAATTTCATTTTTTAAGAACATGGTTACAATCTCTTGCTGCAATAATCTTCATTCCCTTCTTTTAAGCTCCTCTGACGTTTAGTAAATTTTATTATATTTTGTAATCAATTCTGAATAATATTAATCTAATTTCAAGTGTAAAAACATTTTTCCCTTCTAACAATAATCTAGTTTTTGCTTTTACATTTTGTATGCTAATCTTAGTTATAAAATTTTTGAAATTTTGTATTGCTTTTTTCTCTTTTTATTATGTGAAATTGCTCTGATTTTTTATGCTAACTCATTATGCTTTCGCTTTTCATGATGACTTGATGTTCTTCCTTAGATAATTCAAGCATAAATAGTAAATAAATAATTACAAATTTTGTTTATCGAATTTATATTCTACTTATTTTAATAATTCCTTTTCTTCTCTTAATTACTATTGCTAAATCTTACTTTCTTTATTATCATTATTTTATCCTTTAGTTACTTATGAAGATCCCTCTATTAATATTTTTCACCTTTTTACTATGAATTCCTGTGTTTTTTCACCTTAAGTTTCGAATCTCTTACTTTTTACGAGATTGGCACTGATACCTTTTAACCATCATATTTTTCGCAAATGTATCATACAGATATTCTAATTTATGAATATTTTTACTACTAAAATCTATGATTCAGTGTTTTGATCAATTTTTCTAATTTATGAATATCGTTTACTTAGTGATCTCTACATTATTTATCTTTTATCTCTAATTTAATCTATTTTGTAATTAACTCTACTTCAATAATGCATTCTCTTATCCTTTATCTTCAAGATATTTATATTTTCTTTTATTTTTTATCTTCTTTTCATGAATCTCTACTGAAGCTGCTCTCTTTAACTATCCAAATTTTGTAAGAGAAAAGTATTCTAAACTAAAAATCTTAAAAGATGAGTTGTATTTGACTGTTTAAATTTTAAATTGAAATAGAACTTGATAAGTTTCTAAATGATTTTAGCATTAATTATTTTTAACTTAGCCATTAAACATTTTAGGTCTTATGATTTAAATTAGCTTTTATGAAATTTTATCTTTATTAGATGCTTAAGTTTACTATCTTTTCACTTAGATCAATATAAAATATTTTAAAATCTAATTTTATATCTTAAGAGCTAATATTATTATTATTATTTTAACTTTCCCGCCTTAAATATTTATATATTTAAATTGTTGGTTGAGTATAATAATTTTTCAATTCACTTACATAGTCACAATACTTAATCATTTATTAAATAAATTTAAATCACTATATTTAAAAGTTTACTATATTTTGAGTTTTCTTCTTTTAATGATTAGAGCTCTTATCCCTTTTTCGAATAAACATTTTAAGTATTCATAGCTCCTTAATCCTTAAAATTAAATATAACTCATATGTCTATTATATTTTTCTCTTTTTTTACCAAATTTCTCAAATTCACTCTTTAGACACTTTCTTCTCTTCATCCATGTGAATATCAAAGAAATATTTTAAACTTACTTTAATCATTTTCTCAATTTACCAATCTCAGATATCTTTTAAACGTTAGATCGTTTTTGTCAAATATCATATTCATTAGATTTAATTTGCATTAAAACTCTCATTTAACCTTTTTGTAGCATATTTTACTGATTCTATAGCCCTTATGTTTGGTGATGCTTTCTTGTAGTTAGCAAGGTTATCTTTTCATGTGTCATTCCTAATTTAGTAAATTTAAATAAGTTTAGGTATAATAAATTAAATGATTTATGAGATTTAATTTAGTAATTTTTACAAATGAAGTAGTTAAGTGAATGTTTAAGTTAGTCTGGCTTTATATTATTAGAATATCTTATTTAAAATATAGATCTAATATCTTATTTATTTACAATACTTTAATATTATTATTTTAATTTTTTTCCTGTCTAAATTATTAGCTTTAATGATTTTCATTTGAATAGATTTACGTAATTTTAGGAATTGATAGATAAAATTCTATTTAATCTTTGATTAAAATGCTTTATTGATATTAAGTTTATCAACCTTAAATTTTAAGATTTGCTTAGTTTCTTTGAATCTTAGTTATATTTTTATGCTTAAAGTTAATTTAATATTTGAATGTTGCTAATTATTTGATGATAGTGCAATAGTTTAAAATGTATCTTAGTGTCTTATATTTCATAATATTTTTGTATTATTTCATACTAATTAAATTACTAGTGCTTTTAGTTTTCTTTGTCTGTTCAAGACTTTTTAAAGATATTTTCATATCTATTATTCTTCCAGGTTCTCTAGATTAAAGGGTAAGCAATAATATTAATTTTAATATTATGGAGATTTTATAGTCTATAATTATACAGAGCTAGATTTCTTCTGCTTTATCATTTCGTTTTACCCACTTCTCTCTGCTTAAATATCTTCTAAAAGACGTAATATAGGATTTATTTTAGATACCTAAAAAGTAAATAAATTAGTTAATTGTAAATTTTATAAAAGGATAATTTCTTGTTTATAACTAAGAGTGTATAACTATATTCTTTTATTTGATATGTATTTAATCAAATATTATTACTTATTTTTATCTTTAAGTGTCTTTTATGCTTTTACATTTTTCATTTATTTTTAAAGATTTTATCAAAAGGAGAACATTCAAAATACCTACATAAAGATAAGAAATTCTATTAATTTAATAGAAAAGTATCTAATACCTTAAGTATTATATTATTGGTTTTAACTATTTAATAATACAATTAGATTTACTACTGTTTTAACATGCTTATTTATATTAACTTGCTACGTTGCTAATAAAAAGGGCTAATAACTAAGAGATATATAAAGTTATTTCAGTTCTATTAAAAATTTCCACAAAGCAATAAAAAGGAAACATCATTTTTAGCACTGTGCAAAGTTACATGTTATAGTTAGAAAAACAGATTTATCCATGTTACAATAAAAATATCCTTAGAATCTTTTGAAAATGAAGCATGTTAGAAAAGGTAAGAAAATATAAGATACTTTAATAAAACATTTATAAGTTAAATTAGAATTAATACTATAAATAGCTAAATAAGCACTTTAACATATTTATTTATTAGATTTCCATAAATCTTTAAATAAATGTATTTATGATTATATTTAACTAAATTGCTTTTAATCTTATAAATGACTAAATCATTTCTATTTTATCTAGAGCTTTTTATTTATTAATTAATTAAAGCTCATAAAAAGACTAAAGGAAACCTAGATTTATGAATTCTAAATTTTACGACGAAAAAACTTAAAATGAAATATAAAACCTCACATATAATCATAACTTTCTTAATTATAAATTAATTAAACCATTGCAGAACATAGTTAAGATACTTAAATCGAATAATTATGAAATAATCTTACTATAATTTCAAAATAATATAGATAAACTTTTTGTCTTTTATATTCTTAAGGATTTTGTGTATAAATTGTAATTGCTCTCAAGCGGGGAATCGATATTAGTCTAAATTAAGCTTAATTAAAAATAATCCTTAATCCATACATCTAAATAATTGAACAACTAATTTTTAGTCTTAAGTTTAAATTTAAATCAATAATAAAATTAAAAGAATCTTGGGGTGATTATGCTTGCAAAGGCTGGAAAGATGAAATGATTTTATGGCAAAGTTAAAAAAATTATTTAGGATTTATTTAAAGAAAAAGTAGAGTTTTTAATTGGATACAACTTAAATGGATTTTTTAATTTGAAGTTAGCTAATTATATAAGAAAAGTAATAATAACTAGTTAATTTAAAATTAAAGTTTAATCATTAATTAATATCCCAAAAGCAATAAGTCATATAATTGGAGTGCTTTGTATTAGAAAATTAACTTAAAAATAGCCTAAAAAATCTGAATACATATATCTAGATGCTGTGAAAAAATATGATTTTTAATTTCTTTATTATAAAATGTGATTCCATTGCACTTCAAGAATTTAGTAAGATTATTTATACTCCAAAAAATTGAAAACAGTAGTGAGCTAGTGTTACGAAGTATTTAAAATGGAATTAAAGGAATATGGGACAAAATAGATGCAAGCAAGAGGCTTATAACAAGAAAATCTTTTTAGACAGATAATAATATTTCAAAAAAATTATCCTATTTAGCCTTAAATTAAATAATTTTCGAACCCATAACATTTTAAGAATTTTACAGTTATTTTATGAAATTAGGAAAGTTAATATAGATAATCCTGAACCTACTATAGGAAAGCATTTCAATAATAATTAAAAAATAAGGATTTTAATACTTTAATGATGTGAAAAGCTTTTCTTATAAATACAAAATAGATTAGGATTATCCTTATTATAGAAAAAACATAAAAATAGATATTAATTATGTTAATTATTAAATTTAAACAATTTCTGTAGAACTACAATTTAAAGCTTCAATGAAGCCTACTGCAAGATTTATATTGGTTAATTCAAAACTTACTCAATTTACTGAAATTATTTATATTAAATTTAATAAATAATTCAGAAAAAATTATCAGTTGATAAAGATCGGATCTAAGCTTTTAACTTTTGTAAAAAGCTGCAAAATAGATATTACTTGATTAACAATCTCCTTTCCTTTTTGGAGAGCTTTACTTATATAATTACATATTTACATGTGACCTTAATTAAGACATAAGGAATTATCTAGATTAAAAGATAGATAATTCTAAGAAATAAAAACTTACATGAGTGATTTAATATATATAAGGTAATTTCCAACAATTAATGTAGAATTTATAGATTTAAAAATGCATAAAATCTGAAATCAAATTACTAAATAAAAACTTGAATATTGTTCTTTGCATCTAAAACTCTTTGAATAATGCACTTAAAAATAAAATCCTTTTTATTTGAATACTTAGTTTATGTTTTAATTGCTTTGGATTAAACATCTTGAAATAGAAATTTTGATTATTATCTTTCAAAGCAAATATTAAAAATACTTGCATAACTAGAAATTCAAAATAAAAGTCGAAAGAGTATGAAGCTTTAGTGTTAGAAATATTTTATTTATTTTACATTTACACTTAAGGGATTTAATTTTCTCTATATTCTTATTTAACATCTATAAAGTCAGTTATCAATTATCACTTAATTTAAATAATCTTTAATTATAATCAAATAAATAGAAGAAACTTTAAATCTCTCTTTTATATGCTTATTAAAATGATAAGAATTAGCTTTAAAAATAAATAAAAAGTTGGCTTTATACATCTATTAATGGTTTTTTAATTCCTTTAATATTTTTCTCATGCTTTATGAACTTAGATTTGATAGGATTATATACATTACTTCAAAGAATTGAATTTTGCATCATTATGATACTAAAGCATGACGGAAATTTATAATTTTTTTTGCTGTGAAACTTAAGTGTTAATATAAATGTTAAATAGGATTTAAGATAGCTTAATTCTGAAGTTTTTTTGTTCTCAATCTTCTACTTCAATTTGTTCTATTTTTTTGGCATTCTTTGAACTTTTAAAAATTCTTCCTTGGTTTTTTTAATATAATTTCTTTTACTAGACTCCTTCTTACCATTTTTTTCTTAGCTAGCTCTTTTAAATTACTTTTAGTTTTCTGGCTTGTAAAGGATTTCATCTAAATTTAATTTTCCAATACAATCTTTAAGCTATTAAATATTTATTGATTTTAATGATAAAAACTAAGATAATTTCATAATTTTGCTCTAATTCTTCATCTTATTTTCTCTTTCGAAAATTCTGGAGATTTCTTTTGACTATATTAAATATCTAATTAATGATTAGAGATCAACATTATTATATGAAATCTTCATTAAGTTATTCCACTATTTAACTAAAAAGTTTCCATATATTTCTTTCTTATGCTAGATTTAAGTCAAAAATTGTAAGTGGGTCATTTTTAAACTTTTTTCTATAATTAATTAAGAATTTTAGAATAGATAGGTAAAATCATATTTTTATGCAAAGGAATCTTTTCATTTAATAAAATATATAATATTTAAGGATTTAATTTCACCATAAATTAGATTCTTGTAAATAACTTGAAGTTCTTCAACTTTCTACACAAGAAAATTTAACTTCTAACTAAATTTCCTTTTAATCTCATGGAAAATATTTAAAGCAGCATTTGATTAATATTAGTTTCTTAAATTTCTATTTATTAATAATTAGACATAAGGCAAAAGCATATCTCATTTAATCTTTATTATCAGATGCAACAATAATAAGACTCAGAATTTTATCATGACTGCAACTAGTTATTATTTCTTGCATTTCCTATAGTTTATTGCATTGAAGTTAGTGAAGATTAATTGTTTTAAATATTTGAAAACATATTTATTCTTTACTTGGCTAACACAGTTTCTGAATTAATTTTTATATTAGATCTTTCCTTGGATTATATTTAAAGCAACGTATAAATAGACTAATCTATTATTTTCATTAAAGATTAAAACTTAAAAACTTTGTTTTACTTTCGATTATAAACATATTTATGTCTTCACTTAAATCTCAAATTAGAGTAAAAAAGGTTTTCATTAAAATTTAAATTATAGGACATGAAGAAATAAAATATAGCATTTCTAATCTATTTTACTCTTTTAGAAAGATAGCTAATAACTTAAACTTTTTAAAATAGTAATGTTTAATCACTAGGATAATCTTTAATGGTTACTATCTTTAGTAATTCTATATAAGCAATATCTTTGTTATAATTAATATAAAAACAAAATCTATATTACTCTAAACTTCTGAATCTATTATTACCCCAATTATTATTTTATTCTACTATCATTGGCAGCTAGATTACCCTGAATTTATTATAGAAATTACCTTTTATAAATATTTGTCTTAACTCTCTTTTTATTTAGTATTTTAGCTCATAATCAGTTCCACTCATATTTATTATTATAATTAGGCTTTTCATTTTTATCCATCTACATTAAGTTTCTTAAAGGTAGAGGTAGAGTGGTTGTATTTAATTCTTCTTAATGCCTTTTAATTATCTATTGTTATATTTAGTAAATAGTAAATATTATAAATTTAATATTTTATTCTCTATTTTTAATTAAGATAAACCTTTGTTTTCATGAAATTAATTTAAGTAGATAATTTTTTGCCTCTTGCTTTTCTGGTTTTATTCAATCATTTTTCCTTTAAGGTAATTAAGATCTCATTTTGATTGTTAATTGGTCAAACTATCTTGTAAATTCTTAATATCAAGTTTTTAGGTGAATCATAATAAAAAAGATAATATATGAAGGTTGATTAGCAATTAGTCTTTATTTATATCATCTGAAAACTAGCAATGCTTTTGCTCAATAAATTAATCATTTATTAATTTTCCCCCTTTAGAATCTATCCCAACGATAGTCTGACTTTTAAGTTGTATCTCGGAAGAAGCTAATCCCGATCAAGAAGTGATGCTTCTGCTGTGAATCCTACCTATATCAGGACAGTCCGAAACTAAAATTAAAAAAACGGGATTTCTGATAAGCAAAGCGGTAAAAAAAATCCAATTAAGCAAGATTTTCTTAACAAAAATGAAAGCATTCATAAGAGGAAGAAGATTAAGCAATAATCAAGAATTAACAGGGATGAAGAACTAAAAGTCTAATAAAAAATCGCAGATGAGAACTCGTTATCTTTCTTTTGCACAAGAAAATTTAAATAGAGCAATGAGCTTGAAATGTTGAACTCCAGAAAGGGTGAAATTCCCTAATGATGGAGAAATATTTTATATATAGCATAGTGTAATAATTTTTCTCCTTTTTCTGGATACTGAAAGCTTTAATTAAAGTATTGCATTATATACAAACCACCACCTTAATTTTTAAAGCTTATTTATCGGTTACATAAAGCAAAAAAATTAATAATTCCTCTTCTTTTTAATGAATGCAATATAATATTTTAATAAGTTAACCTAAGTGGACTAAATTTAGGTGCATAAGTATCATATATTAAAAGCTAAGAGAATTTTTATCTTGTTGAATGTTTTCATAATTAACTTCACTTATTTTTTAACTATTTAATCATGTAATTTTATTATTTATCTGAAGATTTCTTTGATAGTTTTAAATTACTCAAAAATAAATTTTATTAATTAATAAGAAGTTACTTAAAAATAGTTTTAATATGAAGGAATTAAGAAATAAAAAATATACAAGATGTAGGTTTCTGTGTAGGTTGATATCTCTAAATATCTGAGTAAAAAATCTTTAGAATATAAGTTGTGTAAGAATATTAATAAGGATTTACAAACCAAATAGCAAATCTAAATATTTTTATACTTTTTAACTAAAAAATTAAATAAATAATTTCTTTAATTAATAAATAATTAAAATCTTTTATGGAAATATATAGTTATACACTCTTAGTTATAAACAAGAAATAATCCTTTTATAAAATTTACAATTAACTAATTTATTTACTTTTTAGGTGTCTAAGTAATAATTCATAAATTACGTCTTTTTGAAGATATTTAAGCATAAAGAAGTGGGTCAAACGAAATGATAAAGCAGAAGAAATCTAGCTCTGTATAATTATAGACTATAAAATCTCCATAATATTAAAATTAATATTATTGCTTACCCTTTAATCTAGAGAACCTGGAAGAATAATAGATATGAAAATATCTTTAAAAAGCCTTGAACAGACAAAGAAAACTAAAAGCACTAGAAATTTAATTAGTATGAAATAATACAAAAATATTATGAAATATAAGACACTAAGATACATTTTAAACTATTGCACTATCATCAAATAATTAGCAACATTCAAATATTAAATTAACTTTAAGCATAAAAATATAACTAAGATTCAAAGAAACTAAGCAAATCTTAAAATTTAAGGTTGATAAACTTAATATCAATAAAGCATTTTAATCAAAGATTAAATAGAATTTTATCTATCAATTCCTAAAATTACATAAATCTATTCAAATGAAAAGCATTAAAGCTAATAGTTTAGGCGGGAAAAAAGTTAAAATAATAATATTAAAGTATTGTAAATAAATAAGATATTAGATCTATATTTTAAATAAGATATTCTAATAATATAAAGCCAGACTAACTTAAACATTCACTTAACTACTTCATTTGTAAAAATTACTAAATTAAATCTCATAATTCATTTAATTTATTATACCTAAACTTATTTAAATTTACTAAATTAGGAATGACACATGAAAAGATAACCTTGCTAACTACAAGAAAGCATCACCAAACATAAGGGCTATAGAATCAGTAAAATATGCTACAAAAAGGTTAAATGAGAGTTTTAATGCAAATTAAATCTAATGAATATTTTATTTGACAAAAACGATCTAACGTTTAAAAGATATCTGAGATTGGTAAATTGAGAAAATGATTAAAGTAAGTTTAAAATATTTCTTTGATATTCACATGGATGAAGAGAAGAAAGTGTCTAAAGAGTGAACTTGAGAAATTATGGTAAAAAAAGAGAAAAATATTAAAAATATATGAGTTATATTTAATTTTAAGGATTAAGGAGCTATGACTACATAAAATGTTTATTCGAAAAAGGGATAAGAGCTCTAATCATTAAAAGAAGAAAACTCAAAATATAGTAAACTTTTAAATATAGTGATTTAAATTTATTTAACAAATGATTAAGTATTGTGACTATGTAAGTGAATTTAAAAATTATTATACTCAAAGAATTTAAATATATAAATAATTAAGGCGGGAAAGCTAAAATAATAATTTTAAATATTAGCTCTTAAGATATAAAATTAGATTTTAAAAAGATTTTATATTGATCTAAGTGAAAAGATAGTAAACTTAAACATCTAATAAAGATAAAATTTCATAAAAGCTAATTTAAATCATAAGACCTAGAATGTTTAACGGCTAAGATAAAATAATTAATGCTAAAATCATTTAGAAAATATTCAAATTCTATTTCAATTTAAAATTTAAACAGTCAAATACAACTTACTTTTTAAGATTTTAGCGTGGAACACTTTTCTCTTACAAAATTTGGATAGTTAAAGAGAGCAGCATCAGTAGAGATTCATGCAATGAAGATAAAAAATAAAAGAAAATATAAATATCTTGAAGATAAAGGATAAGAGAAGGCATTATTGAATAAGAGTTAATTACAAAATAGATTAAATTAGAGATAAAAGATAAATAATGTAGAGACCTCTAAATAAACACTATTCAGAAATTAGAAAAATTGATAAAAGCACTGAATCATAGATTTTAGTAGAAAACTATTCATAAATTAGAATATCTGAATTTTAGTCATACTTGCAAATCCTATAAATTTGAAAGAGTAGAATCTTATAGAATACTCAAATCCAGATTAGGAATCCTCATCTTATAAAAAAGCAGAAGAAACTTATTATTAAAAAAAAACAGCAAAAAATGCCTATTCAAATATAGACGAAATTGAAACAATACCTAGCTTGTAAGTCTTAAAAGATAAAAAAGAAAAGTAAAACTTATAAAACTAAGTTATCTTATAATAAAACTATATACTCAGAATCTTAAAAACCATAGAAAGTACAAAGAGTACCTAACTTTAATTGCAAAATTTAAGTAAGTCTTCTTAATTGCAAGATGCATTTTGACTATTGCTTAAGCAAATAAAAAGAAAATTTAAAGAATAAATTACTAATTGAAATTCTAGATGAACTAAATTAGTACTGAAGATTCATTTAAAAGAAACAGATGAAAAGATCATCACTATTTTAAATGTGTTAAACAAAATTCAGACAAATTATTGACGAAATTTTATATTTGGTTATAAAGGAAATATAGTAAAATTATTCTACTAAAACAAAAAGTTATATAAGAACAACTTAACATTAATAATAAATATAAAAGGAGTAACTTAGGCGGGAAAATCCAAAATAATAATATTTAAAAGCTGCAAATATTGAAGAGACAAAATTTAAATTTAAAAAATGATATTATAATAATTTAAATAAATTAAGCAACAAACATTAGAGCCAGAAAGATCCTGTTAGAGTTGCAAAATTAAATGTAAAATATTATATGAAAAGATACTAGAAACATGATAAAGAGTTAACTGAACTTCTTACTATAATTATATTTAAAAATAGTAAAATTAAGAATATTTAATCTTTGATGTGCCTGCAAACATTTAATAATAAATCAGAAGAAAGAGGTACTTTTCAAATAAAGTTGTCAACTTAAGTCAGTATTTCGAAAAAACACCAAATGAAAAGGATTATCGAGATTGCTTCATAATCTTGTTTCTACCTAATTTTTTTCTTTCTATTGCCAAATTACTCCATAAAAGGAACTTGATCTTCCTCAATTATGAAACCATTAATATAAACGATAAACAGAGTAAAATAGAGTTTACCTCCTAAGCTTAAGTTCTTAAAAATATACAACTTCAAATCTTATTTTCAGAAGCAAATCTCTACGAATTAAAATCCTTAAGTTCTGTATCAATCATATCTTTGAATAACTGATTCCTTATTTTGCTCTAAACTTCAACTAACTAAATCTTAATGAAATAAAGAATTAAGTATAGTAAAAAGTTAGAGCCTGATACTTAAATAAATATCATT
Organism: Loxodes magnus; assembly: GCA_946699065.1. Lineage (NCBI taxonomy): Eukaryota > Ciliophora > Karyorelictea > Loxodida > Loxodidae > Loxodes > Loxodes magnus. The sequence goes on from CAMPDV010002690.1 coordinate 41,813, forward strand.
GCTTTAGCTTTTAAATAAAATTTATGAGCATTTAGTGAATATCTAAAACTTTTCTCTTTTTCTGCAGTAAGCTGGTAGAAACATTAAAATAAGCATAAATTAGTGCTAGTTTAGTTATAAAATAAATAAGCAATCTAAAAGATAAAAATTACCTTAGAAATGTTTTCTTTTAATAAATTATACAATTAAAAAAATAATAAACCAATATTTCAAATCTTGTTCCTAGCTTTCTATTGGGTAAAGCAGAAAAAAAGCCTTAGACAAATAGTAGATGAAGCAAAAATATCAAAACTTTTATTCTCCTCAGTAATAAATACCTCTTGGTTAAAGAAAATATTCTAAAATATTAACACAAAAAGAACTTACATCAAAATTTTTTTAAAAAGGAAATTACCATTCAACGACTGGTGCTTAAAGCTTCTAATCACTAGAAAGAAATCATAATATTTAAAAGGAAAGTCGAAAAATAAGAGATTATTATAGTATTAATAAAACAATTTAAAAATGAGAAGAATTAACTAGGAAAGTTTCGAGTATATTGAAATTTTTAGATTGAAAAGAGGTAAGAAACATCAAAACTTGGAGATGTAGTATAAAAACAAGTGATGAGTTTTCAAAAATATAGAAAATTAAGCAGAAAAGATGAAGGTAGAGTAAGCAGAGTCAATTGTACAATGATCAATCAAATATATAAAGAAGTGATGCCATTTCCGTGAGAACTAGTGACATTTATAAAAGAGATGCTTATATTATAAAAATTCAAGAAAAATTATTGACTAAAGAATAAGAGCAATTCAAAAGATTTAGCTGCGATTAGAAAGAATATATTTACAGAAGAAAGCGAAACGAAGCATCATTGAGATTAAAGTAAAGCAAAAAATAATATGAAGAAACTGAATTAATCCTAGAGAATAGATAAAATAAAGATGAAGGAGAACAGTTGCAAATGAAGCAGCTTATTTAAAGTGGTCATCGAACAGGCACTGCAAGGTATCTTAATTACTTTACATAAATAATGAAACAAAGTACTTAAAAATAAAAAGAAAATCATAAACAGAACTAAAAAGAGAAATATGTGTAACTCAGATTAAGCCTTGCAACGCAATCAATTTTTAAATTATTTATTAAATAAAATTTCGACATTTTTTAAATAAAAAATTATCAAAAAGCAAGTACTTTAGCGAATTTTTATTAGCTAATAATAATGGAAGTGAAGATAAGAATGATTTTTCTATCTACCTTATTTCTTTTTCAAAATTACAGTATAGTAGCTCTGTCTAATGAAATATATGTTACAACACCCGAAGTGTTTCAAGCTCTTAATCTGAACTAATCAATATGAACAAAAGAATTCCCACTAATTTCAATATCTTAAGCATTATACAATCTAAAAGAAGGTCAATCTCACAAGGTCTTTATGTCTCCACATAAACATTTAATGGGTTGTTTGAATTGTAATTAATGTATAGATAGTTGTGAAATATTGAGAGGAGGAGCATTACGATAAAAAGATAAAAATATCACTATAAAGATATATGAAAATTGTTCTTAATAAGAAAAATAAAAAGAAATGTGCTTAATCCATTTAAAAATAGCAGTAATATAATCTAAAAAGATCAAATCATAATTTTTTCACAAAACAAATATTTGTAGTTAAAATCTCAAAAATTAAACCCAAGAAAAATAAAAAAATACCTAATAAAGGAAATAAAAACTAAGCAAGTTTGGGAGAAATTTAAGTAAATCAACGGAAAGAAACTTTTACTTTTATAAAAATACAATCATAAAAAAAAAGCTCACTTAAATAAAACTCAGCTTAATCTTACGAAGTCGCATTTTACTTATCAGACTAATCAAAAAAGTTGCTGGTCCAATCTCAATAATCGCAAATAAATCATGTAAAAGAGGATTCGCCTTATAATATAACTCTAGTATAAGTAGAATCTAAAATATCTCACTTTAATAAGACTCAGCTCAATCTTACGAAGCAGACTTATAAAGAAAAGATTTGCTAGTACAATCAAACTTATCGTAAATAAGGTTAGCAAAAGAGTGATAACTTATTATAAAAATCTAGTATAAGAAACATCAAAATTGATTACTTTAATCAAACTCAGCACAATCTTACGAAGCAGTTTTTTATTTAGCAGACTAATCAAGCAATAGCTTGCTAGTCCAATCTCAATTAATTGCAAATAAGACTAATAAAAGAGAATTCGCGTCATTATAAAACTCTAGTATAAGTAGAATAAAAATTGCTCACTTCAATAAAACTCAGCTCAATCTAACGAAGCAGTTTTTTACTTAGCAGACTAATCGAAAAAGCTAGCTGGTCCAATCTCAACTAATCGCAAATAAAGCCTGCAAAAGAGTATTCTCTTCATTGATATTTTTTTTTATTGAAAAAATATAAACTTTCTGATTTCAAAAAAGTTCAACTAATTAAATCGATTTGTTTTTTTTATTTAACAGATCACTCAGTATTAACCTTGGTTTTTTAGACTTAGATTTTTGCTGGTTTTACTATAAATGGTGGATGATTCGCTTTTTTGAAAGTATCTTTTATTTTTGAGATTTATAATGTTTCTTTTTATTAAGACCAGACTTTTCAAAATTAAGGAATACTGTTTTTTGAATAATAAAATTTCTTTATTATTGATTAATTAAGTACCGAAAATAATTTTATTTGATTTTTTGGTTCTTCAGATTTTTTAAATAATAACATTTCTATAGTTTAAGGATGTGCCTTTTATTAAAATTATCATCAAATTGGAGATGTACTAATATTATTCGTTTTAAATTTAGATTCAAATAACTTAACAAATTATCTCGCTCCTAGGTAAGAAATTCATGGTTTCTCCTATTTATAAATTTTGAATTTTACAAAATTCGAAAATAACAATTTTTATTTAAATTTTGAAAAGCAAGTTAGTAACAATTTTTGATTGTATGATAAAAATAAAAATTCATTTATTTAGACTATTTATGAAGAGAGTTATGAAACTTTGTGTTCTCTTTGCTCATAGTCGCTAGAGTTTTGTTCTTCTTGTTCATAAAATAATTCTATTTGCTATTCGTGCTATTTCCCTAAGAAATTATCTTAAAATAGATGTCTTGATAACTGCGCTTCAAACGAGTAGGATTATGACGGAAATTTGATTTGCGAGCCATGCGATTAAATTCTTTCAAATTGTTTAGAATGTAATTCCTTGTAAGTTGAATGCTTAGTTTGTTAAAGTGGATTTTGAATTAATAATAAAAAGTAATGTTAGCTTTGCTCTGATTAAATTTAATATTGTGAGCTTTGTTCTATTGATGGTCTAAATTGTTTAAAATGCTAAAGCCAAAAGAAATTGTTTTTAGGATAATGCTACTAGAATTGTCCTGAAGATACTTATTAAATTTCTCCATCTGAGTGTAGTTTCTGCAATAATTCAATCAAAAATTGCTAAAATTGTTCAAGTGATGGAACAATTTGTCTTAATTGCTATTATCCTTTCAAGCTAACAAATTAATAATGCTTAACTAATTGCATTTAATCTGAACAGGATTAAGACTAAGATTTTATATGCCAACCATGCAGTTAGATTATTTAGTTTTGCGACATCTGCACAGAAGACGGTTTAAACTGCAGATAGTGCTCACTTTCAAAAAAATTGACTTAAAATAAATGTTTAGATAACTGCGATTCTAGTTAATAGGATATAGATTAAAATAATATATGTGAGAATTGCTAGCTAGTTATTCCATTTTGCTAGTTCTGCGCTCAAGAAATAAGAAATGATTCATAAGTTGCAATTTGCATTGTATGCTAGAGCCCAAAGGTTTTGACCTTGAATGAATGTTTAGATATTTGCGATGTAACATAATAAGATAGCAATGCAAATGGAATATGTCAGAATTGCGAAGTTGCTTTGTCTCATTGCGTATAATGTAATCAAGCAGGATCTCAATGCACCAGTTGCAATTTAGGATACTATATTGGAGCAGATAACTTATGCCGTTCTTGCATCGATTTCGATTCTTTCTGTGCCACATGCACAAACGATGGCTGTATTTAATGCTTAAATCCTAAGAAATTGACTTAAAATAAATGTTTAGATAACTATGATTCTAGTTAATAGGATATAGATTAAAATAATATAAGTAACTTAAACTTAACAAAATTATCAGAAAGCTATGTAAAATCATCATGAAATATAAAATTTATTTTAGCTTCTATAACTGCTGCATTAGGATATTCTACATTAATTGTGAGTTATGGCTCCTCCAATAGTTGTTAATAGTTTTGGGTTGCTTAGTATTTAAAAGAAATGATAAAAATAACAGGCTTCATATCAGTAATGATGCCTAATGTTTTACAATCTCTTTATACGATAAATAAAGATATTAGTTAGATAATTATTGACTTTTATGCTTTAACTTAGATTCCTAAATTGAATCTTAATAAAAAATATGATATAACCTATAAATCTAAGGTATTAATGCATCTACTTTTATTTCAAATGCAACGTCTTCAACTTTATTTGCGATTATTTCAGATTAGATTATCAATTCTATTAATTAATTATCTTTTAATCAAAAAATACCACCTCATTCCTTGACTGCGTTTTATTGAAATAAGCAGTTTTTGATTATACTTAAATTAGAATTTGATAAAATACCGAATCCTCCGCTATTAGCGTTATTTGCGATTATTTGAGTTTAGATAATCAATTCTATTATGATTTACCTCATAAATAAAAAACGCCACTCACTTATTTTGCTGAGTTTTATTGAAATTAACAATTTTCTATTTTTGTAATGTTTGCATTCGTAAGATAAGCAAAGCTTTTTATCATTTGAGTAACTTAATTATCTATCAAGCTTATTTAAGAGTTAATTCCAAATATGAAAGATCTTTCTTATTATTATCATCCTATTATTTTTATGTTTTGAATTGATAAATAGTCGTTTTGCATATAAATTTAAATTGATTTATTTTGGATATGTATTTCTGCTATTTTTGATTAGTTTAAGCACATTTCTATTTAGTATTCCTATTAAGAACAATTTTCATATATCTTTATAGTGATATTTTTATCTTTTTATCGTAATGCTCCTCCTCTCAATATTTCACAACTATCTATACATTAATTACAATTCAAACAGTCCATTAAATGTTTATGTGGAGACATAAAGACCTTGTGAGATTGACCTTCTTTTAGATTGTATAATGCTTAAGATATTGAAATTAGCGGGAATTCTTTTGTTCCTATTGATTAGTTCAGATTAAGAGCTTGAAACACTTCGGGTGTTGTAACATATATTTCATTAGACAGAGCTACTATACTGTAATTTTGAAAAAGAAATAAGGTAGATAGAAAAACCATTCTTATCTTCACTTCCATTATTATTAGCTAATAAAAATTCGCTAAAGTACTTACTTTTGATAAATTTTTATTTAAAAAATAGTTAAAATTTTAAATTAATAAATAATTTTAAAGCTATTTGCGTTCTACATTCAATGAAAGTTCCTCATAATTCTCTTTTTATTGATGTTTATGATTTTCTTTTTATTTTTAAGTACTTTGTTTCATTATTTATGTAAAGTAATTAAGATGTTTATCAGTGTCAGTCAGATAATAGCTTTAAATAAGTTGCTTCATTTGCAACTGTTCTCCTTCATCTTAAATTTCTCTCTTCTCTATGATTAACTCAGTTTCTTCATATTATTTTTTGATTTACTTTAATCTCAATGTTTCTTCGTTTCATTTTCTTCTGTAAGCATCTGCTTTCTAATCGCACTAAAATCTTTAGGATTTTTCTTATTCTTTTGTCAATTTTTCTTCTTTAATTTCTGAAATTATAAGCATCTCTTTTTTAAATGTCACTAGTTCTCACGGTAATGGTATCACTTCTTTATATATTTGATTGATCATTGCACAATTTACTCTGCTTACTCTACTTTCATCTTTTCTACTTAGTTTTCTATATTTTTGAAAACTCATCACTTGTTTTTATACTACATCTCCAAGTTTTGATGCTTCTTACCTCTGTTCAATCTAAAAATTTTAATATGCTCTAAGCTCTCCTAGTTGATAATTCCAATTTTAAATTGTTTTATTCTTTCAATAATAAATTTCTTAGTTTTCAACTTCCTTTTTTAAGTACTATGATCTATTCCTTGAGATTATAAGCTTAAAATGTAAGCTGTTGAATGGTAGTTTCCTTTTCATAAAATTTAGATGTAAGTTCTTTTCGTATTAGTATATTAGAATCTTTTCTTATTATCTCAGGAGGTGTTTATTATTGGGGTAAGGTGACTCTTATTATTTTTGCTTCATTTATTATTTGTCTAGGCATTTTTTCTCTGCTTTACCCAAGAAAGCTGGGAACAAGATTTGAAATATAGTTTTATTATTTGTAAATGAATAAATAAAAGAAAATATTTCAAGTTAATTTTTATCTTGTAGACTGCTTATTTATTTTAAACTAAACTAGCACTAATTTACGCTTATTTTAATGTTTCTACCAGCTTACTGCAGAAAAAGATAAAAGTTTTAGATATTCACTCAAATGTTTAAGTTTATTTAAAAACTAAAGCAATGGTACTCATATAAGTAAAGGCTCTAACTCTTTACTATACTTAATTCTTTTCTTCATTAAGATTTAGTTAGTTGAAGTTTAGAGCAAAATAAGGAATCAGTTATTCAAAGATATGATTGATACAGAACTTAAGAATTTCAATTCGTAGAGATTTGCTCCTGAAAATAAGATTTGAAGTTGTATATTTTTAAGAAATTAAGCTTAGCAGGTAAACACTATTTCACTCTGTTGAGTGGTTATATTAATGGTTTCATAATTGAGGAAGATCAAGTTTCTTTTATGGAGTAATTTGGGCAATAGAAAGAAAAAAATTAGGTAGAAACAGAAGCAAGATTATGAGCAATCTCGATAGTCCTTTTATATAAAATGCTTTTTTCGAAATACTAACTATAAGTAGATTATTGCAAGATTTTCAAGTTAATTTAGTCAAAAAAGTAATTTTGAGAAATTAAAATATCTTTTATAAGATGTCTTTGCTCTTATGTATGGATATATACAATAAATTATACTAAATTTCATTTAAATTAATTTTATCTTAATTAATAATACAGTTTTTAAGATTAAATACTCTTAATTTTACTAATTTAAATAAATAATAATATGAAATACAGTTAGCTCTTTATCATGTTTCTAGTATCTGTTCATATCATATTTTACATTTAATTTTGCAACTCTAACATGATCTTTCTGGCTCTAATGTTTGTTGCTTAATTTATTTAAATTATTATAATATCATTTTTTAAATTTAAATTTTGTCTCTTCAATATCTGCATCTTTTAAATATTATTATTTTAGATTTTCCCGCCTAAGTTACTCTTTTTATATTTATTATTAATGTTAAATTGTTCTTATATAACTTTTTGTTTGAGTAGAATAATTTACTATATTTCCTTTATAAGCAAATGTAAAATTTCGTCAATAATTTGTATGGGTTTTGTTTAACACATTTAAAATAGTGATGATCTTTTCATCTATTTCTTTTAAATGAATCTTCAGTACTAATTTAGTTCATCTAGAATTTCAATTAGTAGTTTATTCTTTAAACTTTCTTTTTATTTGCTTAAGCAATAGTCAAAATGCATCTTGCAATTAAGAAGACTTACTTAAATTTTGCAATTAAAGTTAGGTACTCTTTGTACTTTCTATGGTATTTAAGATTCTGAGTATATAGTTTTATTATAAGATAACTTAGTTTTATAAGTTTTACTCTTCTTTTTTATCTTTTAAGACTTACAAGCTGGGTGTTGTTTCAATTTCGTCTATATTTGAATAGGCATTTTTTTCTGTTTTTTTTTAATATATAAGTTTCTTCTGCTTTTTTATAAGATGAGGATTCCTCATCTGGATTTGAGTATTCTATAAGATTCTACTCTTTCAAATTTATATGATTTGCAAGTATGACTAAAATTCAGATATTCTAATTTATGAATAGTTTTCTACTAAAATCTATGATTCAGTGCTTTTATCAATTTTTCTAATTTCTGAATAATGTTTATTTAGAGGTCTCTACATTATTTATCTTTTATCTCTAATTTAATCTATTTTGTAATTAACTCTTATTCAATAATGCCTTCTCTTATCCTTTATCTTCAAGATATTTATATTTTCTTTTATTTTTTATCTTCATTGCATGAATCTCTACTGATGCTGCTCTCTTTAACTATCCAAATTTTGTAAGAGAAAAGTGTTCCACGCTAAAATCTTAAAAAGTAAGTTGTATTTGACTGTTTAAATTTTAAATTGAAATAGAATTTGAATATTTTCTAAATGATTTTAGCATTAATTATTTTATCTTAGCCGTTAAACATTCTAGGTCTTATGATTTAAATTAGCTTTTATGAAATTTTATCTTTATTAGATGTTTAAGTTTACTATCTTTTCACTTAGATCAATATAAAATCTTTTTAAAATCTAAATTTATATCTTAAGAGCTAATATTATTATTTTAACTTTCCCGCCTTAAATATTTATATATTTAAATTGTTGGTTGAGTATAATAATTTTTCAATTCACTTACATAGTCACAATACTTAATCATTTGTTAAATAAATTTAAATCACTATATTTAAAAAGTTTACTATATTTTGAGTTTTCTCATTTTAATAATTAGAGTTCTTATCCCTTTTTCGAATAAACATTTTATGTAGTCATAGCTCTTTAATCCTTAAATATAACTCATTCGTCTATAATATTTTTCTCTTTTTTTACTATAATTTATCAATTTCACTCTTTAGATGCTTTCTATTCTTCATCCATGTGAATATCGAAGAAATATTTTAAACTTAATTTACTCATTTTCTCAATTTACCAATCTCGGATATCTTTTAAGCATTAGATCGTTTTTGTCAAAGAGAATATTCGTCAGATTTTATTCGCATTAAAATTCTTATTTAACCTCTTTCTAGCATATTTTATTGATCCTATAGCCCTTATATTTTTTTGATTCTCCTTATAGATAGCAAGGTTATCTTTTTATGTTCATTCCTAATTTAGTAAATGAAATAAGTTTAGATATAATAAATTAAATGAATTATGAGATTTAATTTAGTAATTTTTACAAATGAAGTAGTTAAGTGAATGTTTAAATTAACCTGGCTTTATATTATTAGAATATCTTATTTAAAATATAGATCTAATATCTTATTTATTTACAATACTTTAGAATTATTATTTTAACTTTTTTTCCGCCTAAATTATTAGCTTTAATATTTTCATTTTAATAGATTTGAGTAAATTTTATGAATTGATAGATAAAATTCTATTTAATCTTTATTTAAATGCTTTATTGATATTAAGTTTATCAACCTTAAATTTTAAGATTTGCTTTGTTTCTTTGAATCTTAGTTATATTTTTATGCTTAAAGTTAATTTAATATTTGAATGTTGTCAATTATTTGATGATAGTGCAATAGTTTAAAATGTATCTTAGTGTCTTATATTTCATAATATTTTTGTATTATTTTATACTAATTAAATTACTAGTGCTTTTAATTTTCTTTGTCTGTTCAAGTCTTTTTAAAGATATTTCATATCTATTATTCTTTTAGGTTCTCTAGATTAAAGGGTAAGTAATAATATTAATTTTAATATTGTGAAGATTTTATAGTCTATAATTATACAGAGCTAGATTTCTTCTGCTTTATCATTTCACTTGGTATATTTCTTGATGCTTAAATATCTTCAAAAAGACGTAATATATGAATTATTACTTAGAGACATAAAAAGGAAATCAATAGTTAATTGTAAATTTTATAAAAGGATTATTTCTTGTTTATAACTAAGAGTGTATAACTATATATTTCCATAATAGATTTTAATTATTTTATTTATTAAAGAAATTATTTATTTAATTTTTTAGTTAAAAAGTATAAAAATATTTAGATTTGCTTGTGGTATTTAAATATAATTTTTATTTTTGTTCCTTATTAATATTCTTATGCAACTTATATTCTAAAGTTTTTTACTCAGATATTTAGAGATATCAACCTACACAGAAACCTACATCTTGTATATTTTTTATTTCTTAATTCCTTTATTTTAAAACTATTTTTAAGTAACTTCTTATTAATTAATAAAATTTATTTTCGAGTAATATAAAACTAACTCTTATTTTAAATTATCAAAGAAATCTTCATATCAATAATAAAATTACATTATTAAATAGTTAAAAAATAAGTGAAGTTAATTATGAAAACATTCAACAAGATAAAAATTCTCTTAGCTTTTAATATATGATACTCATGCACCTAAATTTAGCCCACTTAGGTTTAACTTGTTAAAATATTATATTGCATTCACAAAAAGAAGAGGAATTATTAAATTAATTTTTTTGCTTTATGTAACCGATAAATAAGCTTTAAAAATTAAGGTGGTAGTTTGTATATAATGTAATACTTTAATTAAAGCTTTCAGTATACAGAAAAAGGAGAAAAATTATTACACTATTCTATATATAAAATATTTCTCCATCATTAGGGAATTTCACCCTTTCTGGAATTCAGCCCTTCAAGTTTCATGCTCTATTTAAATTTTTTTGTGCAAAAGGAAGATAACGAGTTCTCATCTGCGAGTTTTAGTAGATTTTTAGTCCTTAATCCCTGTTAGTTCTTTATTATTACTTCATCTTCTTCCTCTTGTGAATGCTTCCATTTTTGTTAAGAAAATCTTGCTTAGTTGGATTTTTTTGACCGTTTTGCTTATCAGAAATCCCGTTTTTTCAATTTTAGTTTCAGATAGTTCTGATATAGGTAGGATTCACAGTAGAAGTATCACTTCTTGATCGGGATTAGCTTCATCCGAGGTACAACTTAAAAGTCAGACTATCGTTGGGATAGATTCCAAAGGGGAAAAATTAATAAATGATTAGGTTATTGAACTAAAGCATTGCTAGTTTTCAGATGATATAAATAAAGACTAATTGCTAATCAACCTTCATATATTATCTTTTTATTATGATTCACCTAAAAACTTGATATTAAGAATTTACAAGATAGTTTGAGTAATTAACAATCAAAATGAGATCTTAATTACCTTAAAGGAAAAATGATTGAATAAAACCAGAAAAGCAAGAGGCAAAAAATTATCTACTTAAATTAATTTCATGAAAATAAAGGTTTATCTTAATTAAAAATAGAGAATAAAATATTAAATTTATAATATTTACTATTTACTAAAATAACAATAGATAAATAAAATGCATTAAGAAGAAATAATATAATTACTTTATTTTAAGATTAAAGCTTTTCTTATTAAATATTATTTGCTTAATTAAGCAGTATTATTAATTTAGCAAAGGAAATTGTTATTAGGTATTAATGAATATAATACCATCAATATGAATTACTAGAATCTAAATAATAATAAGGGAATATTTTATTGAAATGCTAATTAAAGATAATTAGACTAATTAAGATTGTTAAGCTTATAAATAAAATAGTGGTTATAATAATGAGATTAGCTAAAATAATACTTAATTTTATAATCTTTCTTTAAGTTAATTTAAATCTCTAATTTTAACTTTAATTAATAAATAAAACTGGGAATTTTTTATTTTTAAACCATCTATTTACATTTTATTTACTTCAATAAGAGCAAATTTACCTGCCTTTCATTATACCTTTTAATTCTATTGATAAATATTATTAAGACTTTCACACAAAAACCAGTATCTTTAAGATCTTCTTTTGGCAAGGATAAATTAATTTTGGTGTTTTCTTAGATATATTAAAAAATCTAAAATAAAAGCCTGCTTTAGATAAAATTAGATTAATTATCTAATTTAGTTTTATTTATATCTGCGCTTTATTAGAATTTTACCCATATTTTTCTTGCTTCTTTTCATAAATCGCTTTTTTATATTTTTTCTAGTTAAAGGAAAATCTGCTTTAAAGTTATGCAATTAATGTTTTGTTTTCCTTTAATTGTCTATTGCATTTTTAAATTTTATTGAGCAAATCCAAAATTCATTTTCTTAAGTTTTTGCTTTCCTCGAATAGAAATACGTACTGATAGAAGAAATGTCTTTAATTTATCCCTAACTGCTTAATTTCGCTTTTTTTTAATATTTTATGTCTATGATATTCTGCCAAAGTTTATACGTTTTCTCTCAATCAATTTTATTACTCTTTTGGTTTCAATAATCTCCAGTATTTTTGATAAAGTCTATAAGTATAAATATTTTTTATTTAGAGGCTGAGTAGCTTTTTATTTTTAGATTTTGTCATTATCGCTCTCATTTGCTAATCCGATTTTTTATCTCTTTAATATTTTAGGCTTAGCCATTAGTTCTAGGTTGAGAGAAGTTAAGCCCATTTCTCCGTTAGCTTATGAAGAACAAGGAGTAAATAAGAGATTAAAGCTGTTCTCTAATTTTTCAATTTTTTAAATTGTATCTTTTATTTTTTAATTTATAGTGAAATAAGTAAGCTTGACTAATTATAATTAAAGCATATGTTTAATTAGTAATTACTATAGCATTATCTAAACATTACTAGTAAATTAAAAGTTTTAATTAAATAGGCTTCTACTATTTATTACTATGCTTTAGTTATAATTTTTATTAGATTTCTTTAATTAATCTTTAGCCTCATTATTTATGTTTCTTAAATACATTTAACTAATAAAATTTTAAAGTGAGAAGCTAATTCTTTGCATCTTAATTTAAATATTATATTGTTGTTAGCTACTAAAAGATAGATATAGAAACATATTATATCTTTTTGAGTAAATTAAAAGATTATAATATAAAGCTTATTATAAGAGTTTAAAGGAATAGATTTACTAATTTAACTAAACTGATAGCCAACACTGTTTCTTTTATCTCTTTACAAGCTTTTTATTTTACTATCTCTATTCAAAATTATTTTAGGTTTGAAAGATCTGAGTTTTGGCTTTTGAAAGTTTCTGGTATTTAATTTTTTATTTCCAGTTATTACCCCAAACAATTTCAATGTTTTCAGAATTTCCTATCAAATTACTTGTAACTTTATTATGATTTTCTCTAATTAATTTGTGGATGCTAAACAATTTCAATATCAAAGGAGCTAACTTGAGCCTGGCATTTATACATTCCTGTTTCTTATAAGTGCAAAAGTTAAAATTTAAAGGGATTCTTTAGTTTCTTTCCAGATAATCTTTTATACTTTCACTCTTAACATTTAGCTACTAGAGTCTTTTTCTATTAGTGAGATACTTTAGCTTCTAGTTATAAAGAATAATGGATTTAACTAGGTAGTATTATTCTCTTAGATAATGATAGCTTAAATATCTCTTTGAATATTAATTAACCTAAAAATAAATAATTATAGCTAATCTATATTTATAGACTTTAAACTCTTATATTGCTATTCATTTTTAACTAAATCAAACTAAGATATTTAATAAAGTAGATAATAGAACAGCAAAATACTTAAAAGAAGGATATTTTATTTACAGTAATACTTTACTAAAGAAGAGTATTTTAGGAGATAGAATACTCTAGAAAGAAATATAGGAATAATAAAAGAATAAATAGGATAGTTAGTTTATGCTAAGCAATAGATAGCTAAGCTTATGGAAATTAAAATTTTCATAAATACTTTCCAAGCAAAAAGGAAAGATAGTTCGTTATTTATAAATTATATTGCGTAAATATCTAAGAAATGATGTTAGCTAGTAAGTTTTTATTTTTTTACTATTTCGTAAATAATATACAAGCTTTGCATTTATGTATTTTATTCACTTTTTTAAAAAATTGACAAGAAGAGCATATTAAATATACTTAAAAAATGTTCTGAACTCTTTTAAAAATAAAAAGTAAATCTATCTAGCCTTTTTAGGTTTTTCTCATAATATTTATATCATCAAGTATTAATGATATTTGTTCTAAAAATAAAACATTTTGGTAATTATATGAACTATAAAGCTAATAGTAAGAGAAAGCATTTTTATTATTTTTAAATTTAAAAAATAATTAGTTGTGTATAGTCAAAAGCTTTCTAAAACAGCAGCTATAGAAGTCGCAAATAAGAACCAACTAAAGTGAACAATTTATTTTGAATAGAAAAGTGATGAATATGATATTTCAATTGTTTAATAATCAGATCAAGTAGAAGAAAAAGAATGCTGAAAGACAAGAAATATCCATTACGCTTTTTATAATTGTAACTAATAATTTCAAAAGAGATACTTCAGGTCATCAACCTTAGCAGGTATTTTTATAAAGTAAAATTAGATAAAATCTATTTAGCCTTGTGACATACAAAAAGAATCTTACATAAACAAAAAATTTTAGGAAAAGTAAAAGTATCTACAATTTAGCAGTCCAACGTTAAACAAGATTATCTAAAAGATAGATAAATTTTCCAATTACTAGCAATTACATTAATTACAGAAAAAATTAACTTTCTAGGAAGCAAAATAAAATGCAACAGTTACATCAATAGCTAAGATTTAGCTAGTTTTATTATAGCAGAATCTATAATTTACAACAAGCAACTAGCGATAAATACTGTCAAAGAAAGAATAGTTGAATAATGCTAATTGACATTTAAAGAACTAACTAGAAGTATTATAATAAAACTTTGAGATAAAATGAAGGGAATAATAATCTGCACATCAAAGATGAAACTTTCTAAAATTATACCATCAGAGAAAAACGTTATAGGAAAAATTTAATTTACTGTCTGAATGCTTTACAGGTAGAAATTTAAGAAATAAATATCAAGCAGTAAACTGATGAATCAACTAGAGATAGAAAGAAAAAGGAAAATAATCTTAGAACTTATACAGATGAGATTATAAAAATGTATCAAATTTCATTGCAAACAAATTTTGAATTTGCTATAGTAAGGAGATTAAAGATGAACTTAGTTTAGAAAGAAAAAAAATTAAAATAAATAGAAATTAGAAAGAAATAGAAATTAGAAAGCACTAATAATGTCGGGATTACAAAGAATGGAGTAAAAGAAATGAATATAATAAAAAATCGTTTGATAAGATAAAATAAGAAATAGCCAAAGAATATTTTGATAAAATGGAAATTACGAAGTATAAGACTTCTCCAAGTACTTAGAAGTGCAAACAGCCACATCTATCTAATGTTTTTCAGCATAAAAAATTTTTAAAAAATGTAAATTATATAAAAGAAGGATCAAGGTATGAAGTTGATAAGTTAAGCATATTTCCTCGAGGTAAATCCATAAAAAACTTGAGCAAAAGTGATTAAATACGAACTTCAAAAGAGATTTTTTTACAATATGTTAAGCAAAGGAACAGCCACTAAAACTTAAAATTACATATAAAAAGAAATCATGATTTTTTTTAAGCAAGCTAAACTTAAGAAATGGATTAACGGAGATCTTTAAAAAATCGCTTCAAAGTTATAAAATAGCGGAATTTTTCTCAGCTAAAATCAGTTCAGCTAATTAGATAGCTAGTTAGCATTTTTCCCCTAACATTATCGAAGAGGAATCTGATTCTATTCTAGATGAAGCAAGCTTAATCTTTGAAAATTAAGTAAAGGTAATGCTAAAGAATAAATTATAGCAAAAACTAAAGGAAACCTAGAGAAGAAGTATTCAAGAAGAGGAAGAAGAAAGTGACAGAATTTACTCGACAGCAAAGAAGAATCAATCACTTAAATTTGGAATAAGCGTTTTATTCTAGTTAGTGATTGAATATCAGAACTCCAATCTGTTTTTCGATAGTTAAATCAAAGTTCTATTAAAAGATTTCCTAAAGAAAAATTAAAAAGAAACTGAAAAAATAATCAATAGAAATGTAAAGGTAACAAAGTTAAAAGGCAATAAGAAAAGTAACTGCTCTTAATCTTCAATCTGTAAAATTTGGAGCTAGTATAATATATCAGCAGTTAAATGAGATGAAAAAGAAGCTTTTTGCTGAGAATTATTATGATGGAGATATGAACTTTATTATTAGACTTAAATTGAAAGATTAATAGTACTTCAAATATAATGACTTTGAATAATTCACTCAGTAGCTTGTAAATTTGGGAGTTTCTGAGCAAAGGATAAAAAACTTTATAACAAATGGATAATTTTAGGATGAAATATTGAAGAGCTTAGTAAAAAATAAGAAGTAGTCCTGATTGAAGGAACAGCAGAATGCTAAATTAAACCAAATTTTAGATTTCTAACTTGATTAATGGGCAAATGATTAAGAAACGATCATAAAGAACTTGCTTAAAATATTATAAAAGTTCTTACTCACAATGAATAACTCTGAAATTTCCTTACATGGAAATACTAGTAGAAGAACAGTTCAAAGGAGCAATTAATAAGAAAACTAATAATAACTTTAAATTACCAAAAGATTCTTTACTTTACTTCGCTTCTTCAACTGACCTATCATCGAGATCAAAGATCCCCATAAAACTTTCAGTGAAACTAGTTCATTGCAAACCCTAAGATTTTTTAATTTTCCATGTAATAATTCTTATAAAATGTTATCCAGGATCCTGACTTAAAAATGTTGGCAACGGAAAAGAATTAAGAAGACTAGATAATAGTAATTGCTTATTGTTTGCAATTAATATTAAACTGCGTTAAGGATGTTTATTAAGTAAGGTAGGGAAGATGCTTAACATCTAAAGCTTGGATTTATTTATCTCATTCTATCACTTGCTAACCATTTTTAGGAAGAAAAGAAAGTAACTTGAGCTCAATCAAACCCAAAAGCAGCTAATTACCTTCATCCAAAAGCTTAAACCTAATAAATCTCATTATGAAATTACCTCTTTTGTCAAAGCCTTCCTTATAGCTTGCAACGGTGATATTTAATAGTATCACTTCTTGGAGAGTTGATTTAAGCTTAACTTGTAAGGATATATTACTTTAACTTCTTTAATGAAGTTCTAAAGCTTAAAGAATTTGAAAGTGTAAGAAATAGCAGAAATGTAAGATGAAAGGAAAGCCGAAAAATTCGATTACATCTAAAAAGCTTGCGAACTTATATTCTACTTACAACTTGATAGTGTCTTGTAAAAGCTTTAGTAATATTAGCTACAAAAGTTCAAAAACAAAAAGCTGAATCCTAGCTAATAAACGTGACTGTAAGAACTTATAACTGATATTAAGCAGCAAGACAGGAAAATAGATTTTTTGGCAAAAGCGATATCATTTGTGGATCATAAAATACTATTTGAAATAGTAAAAGAGCATGATAAGCAATTCGATAAAATATAGCAAAAGGTAAGAAAGCTCATGAACAGATTTACGAACTAATTTTAAATAAAAATGAATTAGATCTCCTTAGTATTAGCAATCTCATTTATCATGTTCTATTCTCAATGACGATAGGAGATATATCTTACAGCTTTAAAGTATGGGAAAAAACAATCAAACTGATGAATAATCATTTATTTTAGATGAAGTAATAGTAAATCTACGTAGATGAAGACTACTTCCAATTTCTTTCTGAACTATTTAGAGTAGAGCAAGTGTATTAATAGATCCTATAAACTAAGAACAAGAATCTAGCAATAGATTTTATACAGAACATAAAATTGCTTAATTATATTTCTAAGGTAGAATAGATTAAGTTAGAAAAGAAGCAGGAGGAGACTTTTAAGAACACTTGCTTGATACTGTTCAGCTTTAAAATGAAGCAATATGAAGGAAAGGAAATATTCTAGTGTATATAGAATATAGCTCTGAATGTAGAAGAAGATATTTTCTAGCAAAAGGTATTCAACTACTTCATGCAGATATTATACTCTAATATACTTATATAAAGCAAATCTATTAAACAATAATAAAATGTAATTATCAATGTTTAGCAGGATCAAAAATTGACTGAGGAATAAAAACTATGGCTTACAAGGAATTAAAGCTATGTTCAATCAGCAATTTCCAATAAAGGAGGAAAACATAATGTAGTTGCTGTAGCTATAAGAACTCATTTAAAATTAAAATACCTAGATAAAGCTTAAGAATAACTAGCATATTATTTTTAATATATTAGAAACATATTCAAAGTACCTCAAATTACGATTCTAGGAATTATTCATCTAGCTAATGGTGATTATAGTTAGCTGCAGGAGTCTTTTAACTCTATATGTAACTTCGACTTGGATCTTATTCAAAAAACCCACCTAGCTTTATATAGAATCTAGCAAATTTATGATGAGCAATTTGAAGAGAATTAAGATGATGCTTAATTCTTTTAAGCAATTTAGTAAGAGTAATGAAATGATATTATCAAGAAGTTTAAAGAAGGAAGCTGTAATGTTAGAGAGTTACTTGTACTAGTTTATTTGGAAGATAATAGATCAGGAACAGTAGATAAAGACGAATTCAAATGTTTAGTTAAAAGATTAAATTATAATCTTAGTGATTATAGAGTAAATGAAATTTTCACCAATGTTAGGCAAAATAATATTCCAGGATTAGTACTTTGCTAATTTATTTTATAAAAAACGCCTAAAACATCAAATAATTTTCTTGATGTGTATAATATAAGATTTCGTCTATTTAAGTTCAAATTTAGTTGCATATACGTTTTTAAATTCCAAAAAATCGTGATTTTTTTAGCATTTTCGTTGTACTCTTTTTAAATTTTTTTCTTATTAATTCTAGATTTGTTGATAAAAACTGATTCTCCCTAAATTTTAATTTTTGTTAAATTTATGTCTATTAACTTCTACATTTAAAAAGCTCAATAATATTAGTCAATTTTTAAAACTCATTAATGATTGTTAATTTTTAAGTGGGATTGTTTCTTGTAAAGAGTATTTTGATACTTTATTCTCTAATATATTTTGGATTTAATGTAACTTTCCTTGACTAAATTAGATAAAAAAGATAAATTTCTTATTTTGTTGTTCCTCTATGAAGGTAAAAATGTACTAAAGTTCTTTTTATTTATATCATTAAAATAATAAAATAGAAGCTGTTTATTTGATTAAAAAACTAAATATATGAATCCATAAAGAAGTTTCCTTTTATTAATTAAATAAAAATTAGGTTAATTTAC
>CAMPDV010002691.1:0-66858 GCA_946699065.1 Loxodes magnus
AAAGAATATCTAATGATAAGTTTTCGTAGCAAGCACTAAAATATAAGTTAGAATATCCAAAATGTTAGTAATAATATAATAATTAAGAATCTGTATTCGGTTTGTCAAGATAGCTTGTAGATGAAAGTTAGCCTATTGAAAAGTGAAGAAGTAAAGTAAGAAAAGAATATCTAATGATAAGTTTTCGTAGCAAGTACTAAAATATAAGTTTTAATATCCAAAATGTTAGTAATTATGTCACAATTACGAATCTGTATTCGGTTTGTCAAGATATGCTTGTAGATGAAAGTTAGCCTATTGAAAAGTGAAGAAGTAAAGTAAGAAAAGAATATCTAATGATAAGTTTTCGTAGCAAGCACTAAAATATAAGTTAGAATATCCAAAATGTTAGTAATAATATAATAATTAAGAATCTGTATTCGGTTTGTCAAGATATGCTTGTAGATGAAAGTTAGCCTATTGAAAAGTGAAGAAGTAAAGTAAGAAAAGAATATCTAATGATAAGTTTTCGTAGCAAGCACTAAAATATAAGTTAGAATATCCAAAATGTTAGTAATAATATAATAATTAAGAATCTGTATTCGGTTTGTCAAGATATGCTTGTAGATGAAAGTTAGCCTATTGAAAAGTGAAGAAGTAAAGTAAGAAAAGAATATCTAATGATAAGTTTTCGTAGCAAGTACTAAAATATAAGTTTTAATATCCAAAATGTTAGTAATTATGTCACAATTACGAATCTGTATTCGGTTTGTCAAGATATGCTTGTAGATGAAAGTTAGCCTATTGAAAAGTGAAGAAGTAAAGTAAGAAAGAATATCTAATGATAAGTTTTCGTAGCAAGCACTAAAATATAAGTTAGAATATCCAAAATGTTAGTAATAATATAATAATTACGAATCTGTATTCGGTTTGTCAAGATATGCTTGTAGATGAAAGTTAGCCTATTGAAAAGTGAAGAAGTAAAGTAAGAAAAGAATATCTAATGATAAGTTTTCGTAGCAAGCACTAAAATATAAGTTTTAATATCCAAAATGTTAGTAATTATGTCACAATTACGAATCTGTATTCGGTTTGTCAAGATATGCTTGTAGATGAAAGTTAGCCTATTGAAAAGTGAAGAAGTAAAGTAAGAAAAGAATATCTAATGATAAGTTTTCGTAGCAAGCACTAAAATATAAGTTAGAATATCCAAAATGTTAGTAATAATATAATAATTAAGAATCTGTATTCGGTTTGTCAAGATATGCTTGTAGATGAAAGTTAGCCTATGAAAAGTGAAGAAGTAAAGTAAGAAAAGAATATCTAATGATAAGTTTTCGTAGCAAGTACTAAATATAAGTTTTAATATCCAAAATGTTAGTAATTATGTCACAATTACGAATCTGTATTCGGTTTGTCAAGATATGCTTGTAGATGAAAGTTAGCCTATTGAAAAGTGAAGAAGTAAAGTAAGAAAAGAATATCTAATGATAAGTTTTCGTAGCAAGCACTAAAATATAAGTTAGAATATCCAAATGTTAGTAATAATATAATAATTACGAATCTGTATTCGGTTTGTCAAGATATGCTTGTAGATGAAAGTTAGCCTATTGAAAAGTGAAGAAGTAAAGTAAGAAAAGAATATCTAATGATAAGTTTTCGTAGCAAGCACTAAAATATAAGTTAGAATATCCAAAATGTTAGTAATAATATAATAATTAAGAATCTGTATTCGTTTGTCAAGATATGCTTGTAGATGAAAGTTAGCCTATTGAAAAGTGAAGAAGTAAAGTAAGAAAAGAATATCTAATGATAAGTTTTCGTAGCAAGCACTAAAATATAAGTTAGAATATCCAAAATGTTAGTAATAATATAATAATTAAGAATCTGTATTCGGTTTGTCAAGATATGCTTGTAGATGAAAGTTAGCCTATTGAAAAGTGAAGAAGTAAAGTAAGAAAAGAATATCTAATGATAAGTTTTCGTAGCAAGTACTAAAATATAAGTTTTAATATCCAAAATGTTAGTAATTATGTCACAATTACGAATCTGTATTCGGTTTGTCAAGATATGCTTGTAGATGAAAGTTAGCCTATTGAAAAGTGAAGAAGTAAAGTAAGAAAAGAATATCTAATGATAAGTTTTCGTAGCAAGCACTAAAATATAAGTTAGAATATCCAAAATGTTAGTAATAATATAATAATTAAGAATCTGTATTCGGTTTGTCAAGATATGCTTGTAGATGAAAGTTAGCCTATTGAAAAGTGAAGAAGTAAAGTAAGAAAAGAATATCTAATGATAAGTTTTCGTAGCAAGCACTAAAATATAAGTTAGAATATCCAAAATGTTAGTAATAATATAATAATTAAGAATCTGTATTCGGTTTGTCAAGATATGCTTGTAGATGAAAGTTAGCCTATTGAAAAGTGAAGAAGTAAAGTAAGAAAAGAATATCTAATGATAAGTTTTCGTAGCAAGTACTAAAATATAAGTTTTTAATATCCAAAATGTTAGTAATTATGTCACAATTACGAATCTGTATTCGGTTTGTCAAGATATGCTTGTAGATGAAAGTTAGCCTATTGAAAAGTGAAGAAGTAAAGTAAGAAAAGAATATCTAATGATAAGTTTTCGTAGCAAGCACTAAAATATAAGTTAGAATATCCAAAATGTTAGTAATAATATAATAATTACGAATCTGTATTCGGTTTGTCAAGATATGCTTGTAGATGAAAGTTAGCCTATTGAAAAGTGAAGAAGTAAAGTAAGAAAAGAATATCTAATGATAAGTTTTCGTAGCAAGCACTAAAATATAAGTTTTAATATCCAAAAATGTTAGTAATTATGTCACAATTACGAATCTGTATTCGGTTTGTCAAGATATGCTTGTAGATGAAAGTTAGCCTATTGAAAAGTGAAGAAGTAAAGTAAGAAAAGAATATCTAATGATAAGTTTTCGTAGCAAGCACTAAAATATAAGTTAGAATATCCAAAATGTTAGTAATAATATAATAATTAAGAATCTGTATTCGGTTTGTCAAGATATGCTTGTAGATGAAAGTTAGCCTATTGAAAAGTGAAGAAGTAAAGTAAGAAAAGAATATCTAATGATAAGTTTTCGTAGCAAGTACTAAAATATAAGTTTTAATATCCAAAATGTTAGTAATTATGTCACAATTACGAATCTGTATTCGGTTTTGTCAAGATATGCTTGTAGATGAAAGTTAGCCTATTGAAAAGTGAAGAAGTAAAGTAAGAAAAAGAATATCTAATGATAAGTTTTCGTAGCAAGCACTAAAATATAAGTTAGAATATCCAAAATGTTAGTAATAATATAATAATTACGAATCTGTATTCGGTTTGTCAAGATATGCTTGTAGATGAAAGTTAGCCTATTGAAAAGTGAAGAAGTAAAGTAAGAAAAGAATATCTAATGATAAGTTTTCGTAGCAAGCACTAAATATAAGTTTTAATATCCAAAATGTTAGTAATTATGTCACAATTACGAATCTGTATTCGGTTTGTCAAGATATGCTTGTAGATGAAAGTTAGCCTATTGAAAAGTGAAGAAGTAAAGTAAGAAAAGAATATCTAATGATAAGTTTTCGTAGCAAGCACTAAAATATAAGTTAGAATATCCAAAATGTTAGTAATAATATAATAATTAAGAATCTGTATTCGGTTTGTCAAGATATGCTTGTAGATGAAAGTTAGCCTATTGAAAAGTGAAGAAGTAAAGTAAGAAAAGAATATCTAATGATAAGTTTTCGTAGCAAGCACTAAAATATAAGTTAGAATATCCAAAATGTTAGTAATAATATAATAATTAAGAATCTGTATTCGGTTTGTCAAGATATGCTTGTAGATGAAAGTTAGCCTATTGAAAAGTGAAGAAGTAAAGTAAGAAAAGAATATCTAATGATAAGTTTTCGTAGCAAGCACTAAAATATAAGTTAGAATATCCAAAATGTTAGTAATAATATAATAATTAAGAATCTGTATTCGGTTTGTCAAGATATGCTTGTAGATGAAAGTTGCCTATTGAAAAGTGAAGAAGTAAAGTAAGAAAAGAATATCTAATGATAAGTTTTCGTAGCAAGTAACTAAAATATAAGTTTTAATATCCAAAATGTTAGTAATTATGTCACAATTACGAATCTGTATTCGGTTTGTCAAGATATGCTTGTAGATGAAAGTTAGCCTATTGAAAAGTGAAGAAGTAAAGTAAGAAAAGAATATCTAATGATAAGTTTTCGTAGCAAGCACTAAAATATAAGTTAGAATATCCAAAATGTTAGTAATAATATAATAATTACGAATCTGTAGTCGGTTTGTCAAGATATGCTTGTAGATGAAAGTTAGCCTATTGAAAAGTGAAGAAGTAAAGTAAGAAAAGAATATCTAATGATAAGTTTTCGTAGCAAGCACTAAAATATAAGTTAGAATATCCAAAATGTTAGTAATAATATAATAATTAAGAATCTGTATTCGGTTTGTCAAGATATGCTTGTAGATGAAAGTTAGCCTATTGAAAAGTGAAGAAGTAAAGTAAGAAAAGAATATCTAATGATAAGTTTTCGTAGCAAGCACTAAAATATAAGTTAGAATATCCAAAATGTTAGTAATAATATAATAATTAAGAATCTGTATTCGGTTTGTCAAGATATGCTTTGTAGATGAAAGTTAGCCTATTGAAAAGTGAAGAAGTAAAGTAAGAAAAGAATATCTAATGATAAGTTTTCGTAGCAAGCACTAAAATATAAGTTAGAATATCCAAAATGTTAGTAATAATATAATAATTAAGAATCTGTATTCGGTTTGTCAAGATATGCTTGTAGATGAAAGTTAGCCTATTGAAAAGTGAAGAAGTAAAGTAAGAAAAGAATATCTAATGATAAGTTTTCGTAGCAAGTACTAAAATATAAGTTTTAATATCCAAAATGTTAGTAATTATGTCACAATTACGAATCTGTATTCGGTTTGTCAAGATATGCTTGTAGATGAAAGTTAGCCTATTGAAAAGTGAAGAAGTAAAGTAAGAAAAGAATATCTAATGATAAGTTTTCGTAGCAAGCACTAAAATATAAGTTAGAATATCCAAAATGTTAGTAATAATATAATAATTAAGAATCTGTATTCGGTTTGTCAAGATATGCTTGTAGATGAAAGTTAGCCTATTGAAAAGTGAAGAAGTAAAGTAAGAAAAGATATCTAATGATAAGTTTTCGTAGCAAGTACTAAAATATAAGTTTTAATATCCAAAATGTTAGTAATTATGTCACAATTACGAATCTGTATTCGGTTTGTCAAGATATGCTTGTAGATGAAAGTTAGCCTATTGAAAAGTGAAGAAGTAAAGTAAGAAAAGAATATCTAATGATAGTTTTCGTAGCAAGCACTAAAATATAAGTTAGAATATCCAAAATGTTAGTAATAATATAATAATTACGAATCTGTATTCGGTTTGTCAAGATATGCTTGTAGATGAAAGTTAGCCTATTGAAAAGTGAAGAAGTAAAGTAAGAAAAGAATTATCTAATGATAAGTTTTCGTAGCAAGTACTAAAATATAAGTTTTAATATCCAAAATGTTAGTAATTATGTCACAATTACGAATCTGTATTCGGTTTGTCAAGATATGCTTGTAGATGAAAGTTAGCCTATTGAAAAGTGAAGAAGTAAAGTAAGAAAAGAATATCTAATGATAAGTTTTCGTAGCAAGCACTAAAAATATAAGTTAGAATATCCAAAATGTTAGTAATAATATAATAATTACGAATCTGTATTCGGTTTGTCAAGATATGCTTGTAGATGAAAGTTAGCCTATTGAAAAGTGAAGAAGTAAAGTAAGAAAAGAATATCTAATGATAAGTTTTCGTAGCAAGCACTAAAATATAAGTTAGAATATCCAAAATGTTAGTAATAATATAATAATTAAGAATCTGTATTCGGTTTGTCAAGATATGCTTGTAGATGAAAGTTAGCCTATTGAAAAGTGAAGAAGTAAAGTAAGAAAAGAATATCTAATGATAAGTTTTCGTAGCAAGTACTAAAATATAAGTTTTAATATCCAAAATGTTAGTAATTATGTCACAATTACGAATCTGTATTCGGTTTGTCAAGATATGCTTGTAGATGAAAGTTAGCCTATTGAAAAGTGAAGAAGTAAAGTAAGAAAAGAATATCTAATGATAAGTTTTCGTAGCAAGCACTAAAATATAAGTTAGAATATCCAAAATGTTAGTAATAATATAATAATTAAGAATCTGTATTCGGTTTGTCAAGATATGCTTGTAGATGAAAGTGTAGCCTATTGAAAAGTGAAGAAGTAAAGTAAGAAAAGAATATCTAATGATAAGTTTTCGTAGCAAGCACTAAAATATAAGTTAGAATATCCAAAATGTTAGTAATAATATAATAATTAAGAATCTGTATTCGGTTTGTCAAGATATGCTTGTAGATGAAAGTTAGCCTATTGAAAAGTGAAGAAGTAAGTAAGAAAAGAATATCTAATGATAAGTTTTCGTAGCAAGTACTAAAATATAAGTTTTAATATCCAAAATGTTAGTAATTATGTCACAATTACGAATCTGTATTCGGTTTGTCAAGATATGCTTGTAGATGAAAGTTAGCCTATTGAAAAGTGAAGAAGTAAAGTAAGAAAAGAATATCTAATGATAAGTTTTCGTAGCAAGCACTAAAATATAAGTTAGAATATCCAAAATGTTAGTAATAATATAATAATTAAGAATCTGTATTCGGTTTGTCAAGATATGCTTGTAGATGAAAGTTAGCCTATTGAAAAGTGAAGAAGAAAGTAAGAAAAGAATATCTAATGATAAGTTTTCGTAGCAAGCACTAAAATATAAGTTAGAATATCCAAAATGTTAGTAATAATATAATAATTAAGAATCTGTATTCGGTTTGTCAAGATATGCTTGTAGATGAAAGTTAGCCTATTGAAAAGTGAAGAAGTAAAGTAAGAAAAGAATATCTAATGATAAGTTTTCGTAGCAAGCACTAAAATATAAGTTAGAATATCCAAAATGTTAGTAATAATATAATAATTAAGAATCTGTATTCGGTTTGTCAAGATATGCTTGTAGATGAAAGTTAGCCTATTGAAAAGTGAAGAAGTAAAGTAAGAAAAGAATATCTAATGATAAGTTTTCGTAGCAAGTACTAAAATATAAGTTTTAATATCCAAAATGTTAGTAATTATGTCACAATTACGAATCTGTATTCGGTTTGTCAAGATATGCTTGTAGATGAAAGTTAGCCTATTGAAAAGTGAAGAAGTAAAGTAAGAAAAGAATATCTAATGATAAGTTTTCGTAGCAAGCACTAAAATATAAGTTAGAATATCCAAAATGTTAGTAATAATATAATAATTACGAATCTGTATTCGGTTTGTCAAGATATGCTTGTAGATGAAAGTTAGCCTATTGAAAAGTGAAGAAGTAAAGTAAGAAAAGAATATCTAATGATAAGTTTTCGTAGCAAGCACTAAAAAATAAGTTAGAATATCCAAAATGTTAGTAATAATATAATAATTAAGAATCTGTATTCGGTTGTCAAGATATGCTTGTAGATGAAAGTTAGCCTATTGAAAAGTGAAGAAGTAAAGTAAGAAAAGAATATCTAATGATAAGTTTTCGTAGCAAGTACTAAAATATAAGTTTTAATATCCAAAAATGTTAGTAAATTATGTCACAATTACGAATCTGTATTCGGTTTGTCAAGATATGCTTGTAGATGAAAGTTAGCCTATTGAAAAGTGAAGAAGTAAAGTAAGAAAAGAATATCTAATGATAAGTTTTCGTAGCAAGCACTAAAATATAAGTTAGAATATCCAAAAATGTTAGTAATAATATAATAATTAAGAATCTGTATTCGGTTTGTCAAGATATGCTTGTAGATGAAAGTTAGCCTATTGAAAAGTGAAGAAGTAAAGTAAGAAAAGAATATCTAATGATAAGTTTTCGTAGCAAGCACTAAAATATAAGTTAGAATATCCAAAATGTTAGTAATAATATAATAATTACGAATCTGTATTCGGTTTGTCAAGATATGCTTGTAGATGAAAGTTAGCCTATTGAAAAGTGAAGAAGTAAAGTAAGAAAAGAATATCTAATGATAAGTTTTCGTAGCAAGTACTAAAATATAAGTTTTAATATCCAAAATGTTAGTAATTATGTCACAATTACGAATCTGTATTCGGTTTGTCAAGATATGCTTGTAGATGAAAGTTAGCCTATTGAAAAGTGAAGAAGTAAAGTAAGAAAAGAATATCTAATGATAAGTTTTCGTAGCAAGCACTAAAATATAAGTTAGAATATCCAAAATGTTAGTAATAATATAATAATTACGAATCTGTATTCGGTTTGTCAAGATATGCTTGTAGATGAAAGTTAGCCTATTGAAAAGTGAAGAAGTAAAGTAAGAAAAGAATATCTAATGATAAGTTTTCGTAGCAAGCACTAAAATATAAGTTTTAATATCCAAAATGTTAGTAATTATGTCACAATTACGAATCTGTATTCGGTTTGTCAAGATATGCTTGTAGATGAAAGTTAGCCTATTGAAAAGTGAAGAAGTAAAGTAAGAAAAGAATATCTAATGATAAGTTTTCGTAGCAAGCACTAAAATATAAGTTAGAATATCCAAAATGTTAGTAATAATATAATAATTAAGAATCTGTATTCGGTTTGTCAAGATATGCTTGTAGATGAAAGTTAGCCTATTGAAAAGTGAAGAAGTAAAGTAAGAAAAGAATATCTAATGATAAGTTTTCGTAGCAAGCACTAAAATATAAGTTAGAATATCCAAAATGTTAGTAATAATATAATAATTAAGAATCTGTATTCGGTTTGTCAAGATATGCTTGTAGATGAAAGTTAGCCTATTGAAAAGTGAAGAAGTAAAGTAAGAAAAGAATATCTAATGATAAGTTTTCGTAGCAAGCACTAAAATATAAGTTAGAATATCCAAAATGTTAGTAATAATATAATAATTAAGAATCTGTATTCGGTTTGTCAAGATATGCTTGTAGATGAAAGTTAGCCTATTGAAAAGTGAAGAAGTAAAGTAAGAAAAGAATATCTAATGATAAGTTTTCGTAGCAAGCACTAAAATATAAGTTAGAATATCCAAAATGTTAGTAATAATATAATAATTAAGAATCTGTATTCGGTTTGTCAAGATATGCTTGTAGATGAAAGTTAGCCTATTGAAAAGTGAAGAAGTAAAGTAAGAAAAGAATATCTAATGATAAGTTTTCGTAGCAAGCACTAAAATATAAGTTAGAATATCCAAAATGTTAGTAATAATATAATAATTACGAATCTGTATTCGGTTTGTCAAGATATGCTTGTAGATGAAAGTTAGCCTATTGAAAAGTGAAGAAGTAAAGTAAGAAAAGAATATCTAATGATAAGTTTCGTAGCAAGCACTAAAATATAAGTTAGAATATCCAAAATGTTAGTAATAATATAATAATTAAGAATCTGTATTCGGTTTGTCAAGATATGCTTGTAGATGAAAGTTAGCCTATTGAAAAGTGAAGAAGTAAAGTAAGAAAAGAATATCTAATGATAAGTTTTCGTAGCAAGTACTAAAATATAAGTTTTAATATCCAAAATGTTAGTAATTATGTCACAATTACGAATCTGTATTCGGTTTGTCAAGATATGCTTGTAGATGAAAGTTAGCCTATTGAAAAGTGAAGAAGTAAAGTAAGAAAAGAATATCTAATGATAAGTTTTCGTAGCAAGCACTATAATATAAGTTAGAATATCCAAAATGTTAGTAATAATATAATAATTACGAATCTGTATTCGGTTTGTCAAGATATGCTTGTAGATGAAAGTTAGCCTATTGAAAAGTGAAGAAGTAAAGTAAGAAAAGAATATCTAATGATAAGTTTTCGTAGCAAGCACTAAAATATAAGTTAGAATATCCAAAATGTTAGTAATAATATAATAATTACGAATCTGTATTCGGTTTGTCAAGATATGCTTGTAGATGAAAGTTAGCCTATTGAAAAGTGAAGAAGTAAAGTAAGAAAGAATATCTAATGATAGTTTTCGTAGCAAGTACTAAAATATAAGTTTTAATATCCAAAATGTTAGTAATTATGTCACAATTACGAATCTGTATTCGGTTTGTCAAGATATGCTTGTAGATGAAAGTTAGCCTATGAAAGTGAAGAAGTAAAGTAAGAAAAGAATATCTAATGATAAGTTTTCGTAGCAAGCACTAAAATATAAGTTAGAATATCCAAAATGTTAGTAATAATATAATAATTACGAATCTGTATTCGGTTTGTCAAGATATGCTTGTAGATGAAAGTTAGCCTATTGAAAAGTGAAGAAGTAAAGTAAGAAAAGAATATCTAATTGATAAGTTTTCGTAGCAAGCACTAAAATATAAGTTTTAATATCCAAAATGTTAGTAATTATGTCACAATTACGAATCTGTATTCGGTTTGTCAAGATATGCTTGTAGATGAAAGTTAGCCTATTGAAAAGTGAAGAAGTAAAGTAAGAAAAGAATATCTAATGATAAGTTTTCGTAGCAAGCACTAAAATATAAGTTAGAATATCCAAAATGTTAGTAATAATATAATAATTAAGAATCTGTATTCGGTTTGTCAAGATATGCTTGTAGATGAAAGTTAGCTATTGAAAAGTGAAGAAGTAAAGTAAGAAAAGAATATCTAATGATAAGTTTTCGTAGCAAGCACTAAAATATAAGTTAGAATATCCAAAATGTTAGTAATAATATAATAATTAAGAATCTGTATTCGGTTTGTCAAGATATGCTTGTAGATGAAAGTTAGCCTATTGAAAAGTGAAGAAGTAAAGTAAGAAAAGAATATCTAATGATAAGTTTTCGTAGCAAGTACTAAAATATAAGTTTTAATATCCAAAATGTTAGTAATTATGTCACAATTACGAATCTGTATTCGGTTTGTCAAGATATGCTTGTAGATGAAAGTTAGCCTATTGAAAAGTGAAGAAGTAAAGTAAGAAAAGAATATCTAATGATAAGTTTTCGTAGCAAGCACTAAATATAAGTTAGAATATCCAAAATGTTAGTAATTATTATATTATTACTAACATTTTGGATATTCTAACTTATATTTTAGTGCTTGCTACGAAAACTTATCATTAGATATTCTTTTCTTACTTTACTTCTTCACTTTTCAATAGGCTAACTTTCATCTACAAGCATATCTTGACAAACCGAATACAGATTCGTAATTGTGACATAATTACTAACATTTTGGATATTAAAACTTATATTTTAGTACTTGCTACGAAAACTTATCTTAGATATTCTTTTCTTACTTTACTTCTTCACTTTTCAATAGGCTAACTTTCATCTACAAGCATATCTTGACAAACCGAATACAGATTCTTAATTATTATATTATTACTAACATTTTGGATATTCTAACTTATATTTTAGTGCTTGCTACGAAAACTTATCATTAGATATTCTTTTCTTACTTTACTTCTTCACTTTTCAATAGGCTAACTTTCATCTACAAGCATATCTTGACAACCGAATACAGATTCTTAATTATTATATTATTACTAACATTTTGGATATTCTAACTTATATTTTAGTGCTTGCTACGAAAACTTATCATTAGATATTCTTTTCTTACTTTACTTCTTCACTTTTCAATAGGCTAACTTTCATTCTACAAGCATATCTTGACAAACCGAATACAGATTCGTAATTGTGACATAATTACTAACATTTTGGATATTAAAACTTATATTTAGTGCTTGCTACGAAAACTTATCATTAGATATTCTTTTCTTACTTTACTTCTTCACTTTTCAATAGGCTAACTTTCATCTACAAGCATATCTTGACAAACCGAATACAGATTCGTAATTATTATATTATTACTAACATTTTGGATATTCTAACTTATATTTTAGTGCTTGCTACGAAAACTTATCATTAGATATTCTTTTCTTACTTTACTTCTTCACTTTTCAATAGGCTAACTTTCATCTACAAGCATATCTTGACAAACCGAATACAGATTCGTAATTGTGACATAATTACTAACATTTTGGATATTAAAACTTATATTTTAGTACTTGCTACGAAAACTTATCATTAGATATTCTTTTCTACTTTACTTCTTCACTTTTCAATAGCTAACTTTCATCTACAAGCATATCTTGACAAACCGAATACAGATTCGTAATTATTATATTATTACTAACATTTTGGATATTCTAACTTATATTTTAGTGCTTGCTACGAAAACTTATCATTAGATATTCTTTTCTTACTTTACTTCTTCACTTTTCAATAGGCTAACTTTCATCTACAAGCATATCTTGACAAACCGAATACAGATTCGTAATTATTATATTATTACTAACATTTTGGATATTCTAACTTATATTTTAGTGCTTGCTACGAAAACTTATCATTAGATATTCTTTTCTTACTTTACTTCTTCACTTTTCAATAGGCTAACTTTCATCTACAAGCATATCTTGACAAACCGAATACAGATTCGTAATTGTGACATAATTACTAACATTTTGGATATTAAAACTTATATTTTAGTACTTGCTACGAAAACTTATCATTAGATATTCTTTTCTTACTTTACTTCTTCACTTTTCAATAGGCTAACTTTCATCTACAAGCATATCTTGACAAACCGAATACAGATTCTTAATTATTATATTATTACTAACATTTTGGATATTCTAACTTATATTTTAGTGCTTGCTACGAAAACTTATCATTAGATATTCTTTTCTTACTTTACTTCTTCACTTTTCAATAGGCTAACTTTCATCTACAAGCATATCTTGACAAACCGAATACAGATTCGTAATTATTATATTATTACTAACATTTTGGATATTCTAACTTATATTTTAGTGCTTGCTACGAAAACTTATCATTAGATATTCTTTTCTTACTTTACTTCTTCACTTTTCAATAGGCTAACTTTCATCTACAAGCATATCTTGACAAACCGAATACAGATTCTTAATTATTATATTATTACTAACATTTTGGATATTCTAACTTATATTTTAGTGCTTGCTACGAAAACTTATCATTAGATATTCTTTTCTTACTTTACTTCTTCACTTTTCAATAGGCTAACTTTCATCTACAAGCATATCTTGACAAACCGAATACAGATTCTTAATTATTATATTATTACTAACATTTTGGATATTCTAACTTATATTTTAGTGCTTGCTACGAAAACTTATCATTAGATATTCTTTTCTTACTTTACTTCTTCACTTTTCAATAGGCTAACTTTCATCTACAAGCATATCTTGACAAACCGAATACAGATTCTTAATTATTATATTATTACTAACATTTTGGATATTCTAACTTATATTTTAGTGCTTGCTACGAAAACTTATCATTAGATATTCTTTTCTTACTTTACTTCTTCACTTTTCAATAGGCTAACTTTCATCTACAAGCATATCTTGACAAACCGAATACAGATTCTTAATTATTATATTATACTAACATTTTGGATATTCTAACTTATATTTTAGTGCTTGCTACGAAAACTTATCATTAGATATTCTTTTCTTACTTTACTTCTTCACTTTTCAATAGGCTAACTTTCATCTACAAGCATATCTTGACAAACCGAATACAGATTCGTAATTGTGACATAATTACTAACATTTTGGATATTAAAACTTATATTTTAGTGCTTGCTACGAAAACTTATCATTAGATATTCTTTTCTTACTTTACTTCTTCACTTTTCAATAGGCTAACTTTCATCTACAAGCATATCTGACAAACCGAATACAGATTCGTAATTATTATATTATTACTAACATTTTGGATATTCTAACTTATATTTTAGTGCTTGCTACGAAAACTTATCATTAGATATTCTTTTCTTACTTTACTTCTTCACTTTTCAATAGGCTAACTTTCATCTACAAGCATATCTTGACAAACCGAATACAGATTCGTAATTGTGACATAATTACTAACATTTTGGATATTTAAACTTATATTTTAGTACTTGCTACGAAAACTTATCATTAGATATTCTTTTCTTACTTTACTTCTTCACTTTTCAATAGGCTAACTTTCATCTACAAGCATATCTTGACAAACCGAATACAGATTCGTAATTATTATATTATTACTAACATTTTGGATATTCTAACTTATATTTTAGTGCTTGCTACGAAAACTTATCATTAGATATTCTTTTCTTACTTTACTTCTTCACTTTTCAATAGGCTAACTTTCATCTACAAGCATATCTTGACAAACCGAATACAGATTCTTAATTATTATATTATTACTAACATTTTGGATATTCTAACTTATATTTTAGTGCTTGCTACGAAAACTTATCATTAGATATTCTTTTCTTACTTTACTTCTTCACTTTTCAATAGGCTAACTTTCATCTACAAGCATATCTTGACAAACCGAATACAGATTCGTAATTGTGACATAATTACTAACATTTTGGATATTAAAACTTATATTTTAGTACTTGCTACGAAAACTTATCATTAGATATTCTTTTCTTACTTTACTTCTTCACTTTTCAATAGGCTAACTTTCATCTACAAGCATATCTTGACAAACCGAATACAGATTCTTAATTATTATATTATTACTAACATTTTGGATATTCTAACTTATATTTTAGTGCTTGCTACGAAAACTTATCATTAGATATTCTTTTCTTACTTTACTTCTTCACTTTTCAATAGGCTAACTTTCATCTACAAGCATATCTTGACAAACCGAATACAGATTCGTAATTATTATATTATTACTAACATTTTGGATATTCTAACTTTATTTTAGTGCTTGCTACGAAAACTTATCATTAGATATTCTTTTCTTACTTTACTTCTTCACTTTTCAATAGGCTAACTTTCATCTACAAGCATATCTTGACAAACCGAATACAGATTCGTAATTGTGACATAATTACTAACATTTTGGATATTAAAACTTATATTTTAGTACTTGCTACGAAAACTTATCATTAGATATTCTTTTCTTACTTTACTTCTTCACTTTTCAATAGGCTAACTTTCATCTACAAGCATATCTTGACAAACCGAATACAGATTCTTAATTATTATATTATTACTAACATTTTGGATATTCTAACTTATATTTTAGTGCTTGCTACGAAAACTTATCATTAGATATTCTTTTCTTACTTTACTTCTTCACTTTTCAATAGGCTAACTTTCATCTACAAGCATATCTTGACAAACCGAATACAGATTCTTAATTATTATATTATTACTAACATTTTGGATATTCTAACTTATATTTTAGTGCTTGCTACGAAAACTTATCATTAGATATTCTTTTCTTACTTTACTTCTTCACTTTTCAATAGGCTAACTTTCATCTACAAGCATATCTTGACAAACCGAATACAGATTCTTAATTATTATATTATTACTAACATTTTGGATATTCTAACTTATATTTTAGTGCTTGCTACGAAAACTTATCATTAGATATTCTTTTCTTACTTTACTTCTTCACTTTTCAATAGGCTAACTTTCATCTACAAGCATATCTTGACAAACCGAATACAGATTCGTAATTGTGACATAATTACTAACATTTTGGATATTAAAACTTATATTTTAGTACTTGCTACGAAAACTTATCATTAGATATTCTTTTCTTACTTTACTTCTTCACTTTTCAATAGGCTAACTTTCATCTACAAGCATATCTTGACAAACCGAATACAGATTCTTAATTATTATATTATTACTAACATTTTGGATATTCTAACTTATATTTTAGTGCTTGCTACGAAAACTTATCATTAGATATTCTTTTCTTACTTTACTTCTTCACTTTTCAATAGGCTAACTTTCATCTACAAGCATATCTTGACAAACCGAATACAGATTCTTAATTATTATATTATTACTAACATTTTGGATATTCTAACTTATATTTTAGTGCTTGCTACGAAAACTTATCATTAGATATTCTTTTCTTACTTTACTTCTTCACTTTTCAATAGGCTAACTTCATCTACAAGCATATCTTGACAAACCGAATACAGATTCGTAATTGTGACATAATTACTAACATTTTGGATATTAAAACTTATATTTTAGTACTTGCTACGAAAACTTATCATTAGATATTCTTTTCTTACTTTACTTCTTCACTTTTCAATAGGCTAACTTTCATCTACAAGCATATCTTGACAAACCGAATACTGATTCTTAATTATTATATTATTACTAACATTTTGGATATTCTAACTTATATTTTAGTGCTTGCTACGAAAACTTATCATTAGATATTCTTTTCTTACTTTACTTCTTCACTTTTCAATAGGCTAACTTTCATCTACAAGCATATCTTGACAAACCGAATACAGATTCGTAATTATTATATTATTACTAACATTTTGGATATTCTAACTTATATTTTAGTGCTTGCTACGAAAACTTATCATTAGATATTCTTTTCTTACTTTACTTCTTCACTTTTCAATAGGCTAACTTTCATCTACAAGCATATCTTGACAAACCGAATACAGATTCGTAATTGTGACATAATTACTAACATTTTGGATATTAAAACTTATATTTTAGTACTTGCTACGAAAACTTATCATTAGATATTCTTTCTTACTTTACTTCTTCACTTTCAATAGGCTAACTTTCATCTACAAGCATATCTTGACAAACCGAATACAGATTCGTAATTATTATATTATTACTAACATTTTGGATATTCTAACTTATATTTTAGTGCTTGCTACGAAAACTTATCATTAGATATTCTTTTCTTACTTTACTTCTTCACTTTTCAATAGGCTAACTTTCATCTACAAGCATATCTTGACAAACCGAATACAGATTCGTAATTGTGACATAATTACTAACATTTTGGATATTAAAACTTATATTTTAGTACTTGCTACGAAAACTTATCATTAGATATTCTTTTCTTACTTTACTTCTTCACTTTTCAATAGGCTAACTTTCATCTACAAGCATATCTTGACAAACCGAATACAGATTCTAATTATTATATTATTACTAACATTTTGGATATTCTAACTTATATTTTAGTGCTTGCTACGAAAACTTATCATTAGATATTCTTTTCTTACTTTACTTCTTCACTTTTCAATAGGCTAACTTTCATCTACAAGCATATCTTGACAAACCGAATACAGATTCGTAATTGTGACATAATTACTAACATTTTGGATATTAAAACTTATATTTTAGTACTTGCTACGAAAACTTATCATTAGATATTCTTTTCTTACTTTACTTCTTCACTTTTCAATAGGCTAACTTTCATCTACAAGCATATCTTGACAAACCGAATACAGATTCTTAATTATTATATTATTACTAACATTTTGGATATTCTAACTTATATTTTAGTGCTTGCTACGAAAACTTATCATTAGATATTCTTTTCTTACTTTACTTCTTCACTTTTCAATAGGCTAACTTTCATCTACAAGCATATCTTGACAAACCGAATACAGATTCTTAATTATTATATTATTACTAACATTTTGGATATTCTAACTTATATTTTAGTGCTTGCTACGAAAACTTATCATTAGATATTCTTTTCTTACTTTACTTCTTCACTTTTCAATAGGCTAACTTTCATCTACAAGCATATCTTGACAAACCGAATACAGATTCTTAATTATTATATTATTACTAACATTTTGGATATTCTAACTTATATTTTAGTGCTTGCTACGAAAACTTATCATTAGATATTCTTTTCTTACTTTACTTCTTCACTTTTCAATAGGCTAACTTTCATCTACAAGCATATCTTGACAAACCGAATACAGATTCGTAATTATTATATTATTACTAACATTTTGGATATTCTAACTTATATTTTAGTGCTTGCTACGAAAACTATCATTAGATATTCTTTTCTTACTTTACTTCTTCACTTTTCAATAGGCTAACTTTCATCTACAAGCATATCTTGACAAACCGAATACAGATTCGTAATTGTGACATAATTACTAACATTTTGGATATTAAAACTTATATTTTAGTACTTGCTACGAAAACTTATCATTAGATATTCTTTTCTTACTTTACTTCTTCACTTTTCAATAGGCTAACTTTCATCTACAAGCATATCTTGACAAACCGAATACAGATTCTTAATTATTATATTATTACTAACATTTTGGATATTCTAACTTATATTTTAGTGCTTGCTACGAAAACTTATCATTAGATATTCTTTTCTTACTTTACTTCTTCACTTTTCAATAGGCTAACTTTCATCTACAAGCATATCTTGACAAACCGAATACAGATTCTTAATTATTATATTATTACTAACATTTTGGATATTCTAACTTATATTTAGTGCTTGCTACGAAAACTTATCATTAGATATTCTTTTCTTACTTTACTTCTTCACTTTTCAATAGGCTAACTTTCATCTACAAGCATATCTTGACAAACCGAATACAGATTCTTAATTATTATATTATTACTAACATTTTGGATATTCTAACTTATATTTTAGTGCTTGCTACGAAAACTTATCATTAGATATTCTTTTCTTACTTTACTTCTTCACTTTTCAATAGGCTAACTTTCATCTACAAGCATATCTTGACAAACCGAATACAGATTCGTAATTGTGACATAATTACTAACATTTTGGATATTAAAACTTATATTTTAGTGCTTGCTACGAAAACTTATCATTAGATATTCTTTTCTTACTTTACTTCTTCACTTTTCAATAGGCTAACTTTCATCTACAAGCATATCTTGACAAACCGAATACAGATTCGTAATTATTATATTATTACTAACATTTTGGATATTCTAACTTATATTTTAGTGCTTGCTACGAAAACTTATCATTAGATATTCTTTTCTTACTTTACTTCTTCACTTTTCAATAGGCTAACTTTCATCTACAAGCATATCTTGACAAACCGAATACAGATTCGTAATTGTGACATAATTACTAACATTTTGGATATTAAAACTTATATTTTAGTACTTGCTACGAAAACTTATCATTAGATATTCTTTTCTTACTTTACTTCTTCACTTTTCAATAGGCTAACTTTCATCTACAAGCATATCTTGACAAACCGAATACAGATTCTTAATTATTATATTATTACTAACATTTTGGATATTCTAACTTATATTTTAGTGCTTGCTACGAAAACTTATCATTAGATATTCTTTTCTTACTTTACTTCTTCACTTTTCAATAGGCTAACTTTCATCTACAAGCATATCTTGACAAACCGAATACAGATTCGTAATTGTGACATAATTACTAACATTTTGGATATTAAAACTTATATTTTAGTGCTTGCTACGAAAACTTATCATTAGATATTCTTTTCTTACTTTACTTCTTCACTTTTCAATAGGCTAACTTTCATCTACAAGCATATCTTGACAAACCGAATACAGATTCGTAATTATTATATTATTACTAACATTTTGGATATTCTAACTTATATTTTAGTGCTTGCTACGAAAACTTATCATTAGATATTCTTTTCTTACTTTACTTCTTCACTTTTCAATAGGCTAACTTTCATCTACAAGCATATCTTGACAAACCGAATACAGATTCGTAATTGTGACATAATTACTAACATTTTGGATATTAAAACTTATATTTTAGTACTTGCTACGAAAACTTATCATTAGATATTCTTTTCTTACTTTACTTCTTCACTTTTCAATAGGCTAACTTTCATCTACAAGCATATCTTGACAAACCGAATACAGATTCTTAATTATTATATTATTACTAACATTTTGGATATTCTAACTTATATTTTAGTGCTTGCTACGAAAACTTATCATTAGATATTCTTTTCTTACTTTACTTCTTCACTTTTCAATAGGCTAACTTTCATCTACAAGCATATCTTGACAAACCGAATACAGATTCTTAATTATTATATTATTACTAACATTTTGGATATTCTAACTTATATTTTAGTGCTTGCTACGAAAACTTATCATTAGATATTCTTTTCTTACTTTACTTCTTCACTTTTCAATAGGCTAACTTTCATCTACAAGCATATCTTGACAAACCGAATACAGATTCGTAATTGTGACATAATTACTAACATTTTGGATATTAAAACTTATATTTTAGTACTTGCTACGAAAACTTATCATTAGATATTCTTTTCTTACTTTACTTCTTCACTTTTCAATAGGCTAACTTTCATCTACAAGCATATCTTGACAAACCGAATACAGATTCTTAATTATTATATTATTACTAACATTTTGGATATTCTAACTTATATTTTAGTGCTTGCTACGAAAACTTATCATTAGATATTCTTTTCTTACTTTACTTCTTCACTTTTCAATAGGCTAACTTTTCATCTACAAGCATATCTTGACAAACCGAATACAGATTCTTAATTATTATATTATTACTAACATTTTGGATATTCTAACTTATATTTTAGTGCTTGCTACGAAAACTTATCATTAGATATTCTTTTCTTACTTTACTTCTTCACTTTTCAATAGGCTAACTTTCATCTACAAGCATATCTTGACAAACCGAATACAGATTCGTAATTATTATATTATTACTAACATTTTGGATATTCTAACTTATATTTTAGTGCTTGCTACGAAAACTTATCATTAGATATTCTTTTCTTACTTTACTTCTTCACTTTTCAATAGGCTAACTTTCATCTACAAGCATATCTTGACAAACCGAATACAGATTCGTAATTGTGACATAATTACTAACATTTTGGATATTAAAACTTATATTTTAGTACTTGCTACGAAAACTTATCATTAGATATTCTTTTCTTACTTTACTTCTTCACTTTTCAATAGGCTAACTTTCATCTACAAGCATATCTTGACAAACCG
Source organism: Loxodes magnus (assembly GCA_946699065.1). Lineage (NCBI taxonomy): Eukaryota > Ciliophora > Karyorelictea > Loxodida > Loxodidae > Loxodes > Loxodes magnus. Next base: position 20,936 of record CAMPDV010002691.1, read on the forward strand.
AATACAGATTCTTAATTATTATATTATTACTAACATTTTGGATATTCTAACTTATATTTTAGTGCTTGCTACGAAAACTTATCATTAGATATTCTTTTCTTACTTTACTTCTTCACTTTTCAATAGGCTAACTTTCATCTACAAGCATATCTTGACAAACCGAATACAGATTCGTAATTGTGACATAATTACTAACATTTTGGATATTAAACTTATATTTTAGTGCTTGCTACGAAAACTTATCATTAGATATTCTTTCTTACTTTACTTCTTCACTTTTCAATAGGCTAACTTTCATCTACAAGCATATCTTGACAAACCGAATACAGATTCGTAATTATTATATTATTACTAACATTTTGGATATTCTAACTTATATTTTAGTGCTTGCTACGAAAACTTATCATTAGATATTCTTTTCTTACTTTACTTCTTCACTTTTCAATAGGCTAACTTTCATCTACAAGCATATCTTGACAAACCGAATACAGATTCGTAATTGTGACATAATTACTAACATTTTGGATATTAAAACTTATATTTTAGTACTTGCTACGAAAACTTATCATTAGATATTCTTTTCTTACTTTACTTCTTCACTTTTCAATAGGCTAACTTTCATCTACAAGCATATCTTGACAAACCGAATACTGATTCTTAATTATTATATTATTACTAACATTTTGGATATTCTAACTTATATTTTAGTGCTTGCTACGAAAACTTATCATTAGATATTCTTTTCTTACTTTACTTCTTCACTTTTCAATAGGCTAACTTTCATCTACAAGCATATCTTGACAAACCGAATACAGATTCTTAATTATTATATTATTACTAACATTTTGGATATTCTAACTTATATTTTAGTGCTTGCTACGAAAACTTATCATTAGATATTCTTTTCTTACTTTACTTCTTCACTTTTCAATAGGCTAACTTTCATCTACAAGCATATCTTGACAAACCGAATACAGATTCGTAATTGTGACATAATTACTAACATTTTGGATATTAAAACTTATATTTTAGTACTTGCTACGAAAACTTATCATTAGATATTCTTTTCTTACTTTACTTCTTCACTTTTCAATAGGCTAACTTTCATCTACAAGCATATCTTGACAAACCGAATACAGATTCTTAATTATTATATTATTACTAACATTTTGGATATTCTAACTTATATTTTAGTGCTTGCTACGAAAACTTATCATTAGATATTCTTTTCTTACTTTACTTCTTCACTTTTTCAATAGGCTAACTTTCATCTACAAGCATATCTTGACAAACCGAATACAGATTCGTAATTGTGACATAATTACTAACATTTTGGATATTAAAACTTATATTTTTAGTGCTTGCTACGAAAACTTATCATTAGATATTCTTTTCTTACTTTACTTCTTCACTTTTCAATAGGCTAACTTTCATCTACAAGCATATCTTGACAAACCGAATACAGATTCTTAATTATTATATTATTACTAACATTTTGGATATTCTAACTTATATTTTAGTGCTTGCTACGAAAACTTATCATTAGATATTCTTTTCTTACTTTACTTCTTCACTTTTCAATAGGCTAACTTTCATCTACAAGCATATCTTGACAAACCGAATACAGATTCGTAATTGTGACATAATTACTAACATTTTGGATATTCTAACTTATATTTTAGTGCTTGCTACGAAAACTTATCATTAGATATTCTTTTCTTACTTTACTTCTTCACTTTTCAATAGGCTAACTTTCATCTACAAGCATATCTTGACAAACCGAATACAGATTCTTAATTATTATATTATTACTAACATTTTGGATATTCTAACTTATATTTTAGTGCTTGCTACGAAAACTTATCATTAGATATTCTTTTCTTACTTTACTTCTTCACTTTTCAATAGGCTAACTTTCATCTACAAGCATATCTTGACAAACCGAATACAGATTCGTAATTGTGACATAATTACTAACATTTTGGATATTCTAACTTATATTTTAGTGCTTGCTACGAAAACTTATCATTAGATATTCTTTTCTTACTTTACTTCTTCACTTTTCAATAGGCTAACTTTCATCTACAAGCATATCTTGACAAACCGAATACAGATTCGTAATTGTGACATAATTACTAACATTTTGGATATTAAAACTTATATTTTAGTGCTTGCTACGAAAACTTATCATTAGATATTCTTTTCTTACTTTACTTCTTCACTTTTCATAGGCTAACTTTCATCTACAAGCATATCTTGAAAAACCGAATACAGATTCGTAATTATTATATTATTACTAACATTTTGGATATTCTAAACTTATATTTTAGTGCTTGCTACGAAAACTTATCATTAGATATTCTTTTCTTACTTTACTTCTTCACTTTTCAATAGGCTAACTTTCATCTACAAGCATATCTTGACAAACCGAATACAGATTCGTAATTGTGACATAATTACTAACATTTTGGATATTAAAACTTATATTTTAGTGCTTGCTACGAAAAACTTATCATTAGATATTCTTTTCTTACTTTACTTCTTCACTTTTCAATAGGCTAACTTTCATCTACAAGCATATCTTGACAAACCGAATACAGATTCTTAATTATTATATTATTACTAACATTTTGGGATATTCTTAACTTATATTTTAGTGCTTGCTACGAAAAACTTATCATTAGATATTCTTTTCTTACTTTACTTCTTCACTTTTCAATAGGCTAACTTTCATCTACAAGCATATCTTGACAAACCGAATACAGATTCGTAATTGTGACATAATTACTAACATTTTGGATATTAAAACTTATATTTTAGTGCTTGCTACGAAAACTTATCATTAGATATTCTTTTCTTACTTTACTTCTTCACTTTTCAATAGGCTAACTTTTCATCTACAAGCATATCTTGACAAACCGAATACAGATTCTTAATTATTATATTATTACTAACATTTTGGATATTCTAACTTATATTTTAGTGCTTGCTACGAAAACTTATCATTAGATATTCTTTTCTTACTTTACTTCTTCACTTTTCAATAGGCTAACTTTCATCTACAAGCATATCTTGACAAACCGAATACAGATTCGTAATTGTGACATAATTACTAACATTTTGGATATTCTAACTTATATTTTAGTGCTTGCTACGAAAACTTATCATTAGATATTCTTTTCTTACTTTACTTCTTCACTTTTTCAATAGGCTAACTTTCATCTACAAGCATATCTTGACAAACCGAATACAGATTCGTAATTGTGACATAATTACTAACATTTTGGATATTAAAACTTATATTTTAGTGCTTGCTACGAAAACTTATCATTAGATATTCTTTTCTTACTTTACTTCTTCACTTTTCAATAGGCTAACTTTCATCTACAAGCATATCTTGACAAACCGAATACAGATTCTTAATTATTATATTATTACTAACATTTTGGATATTCTAACTTAAAATATAAGTTAGAATATCCAAAATGTTAGTAATAATATAATAATTAAGAATCTGTATTCGGTTTGTCAAGATATGCTTGTAGATGAAAGTTAGCCTATTGAAAAGTGAAGAAGTAAAGTAAGAAAAGAATATCTAATGATAAGTTTTCGTAGCAAGCACTAAAATATAAGTTTTAATATCCAAAATGTTAGTAATTATGTCACAATTACGAATCTGTATTCGGTTTGTCAAGATATGCTTGTAGATGAAAGTTAGCCTATTGAAAAGTGAAGAAGTAAAGTAAGAAAAGAATATCTAATGATAAGTTTTCGTAGCAAGCACTAAAATATAAGTTAGAATATCCAAAATGTTAGTAATTATGTCACAATTACGAATCTGTATTCGGTTTGTCAAGATATGCTTGTAGATGAAAGTTAGCCTATTGAAAAGTGAAGAAGTAAAGTAAGAAAAGAATATCTAATGATAAGTTTTCGTAGCAAGCACTAAAATATAAGTTAGAATATCCAAAATGTTAGTAATAATATAATAATTAAGAATCTGTATTCGGTTTGTCAAGATATGCTTGTAGATGAAAGTTAGCCTATTGAAAAGTGAAGAAGTAAAGTAAGAAAGAATATCTAATGATAAGTTTTCGTAGCAAGCACTAAAATATAAGTTTTAATATCCAAAATGTTAGTAATTATGTCACAATTACGAATCTGTATTCGGTTTGTCAAGATATGCTTGTAGATGAAAGTTAGCCTATTGAAAAGTGAAGAAGTAAAGTAAGAAAAGAATATCTAATGATAAGTTTTCGTAGCAAGCACTAAAATATAAGTTAGAATATCCAAAATGTTAGTAATAATATAATAATTAAGAATCTGTATTCGGTTTGTCAAGATATGCTTGTAGATGAAAGTTAGCCTATTGAAAAGTGAAGAAGTAAGTAAGAAAAGAATATCTAATGATAAGTTTTCGTAGCAAGCACTAAAATATAAGTTTTAATATCCAAAATGTTAGTAATTATGTCACAATTACGAATCTGTATTCGGTTTGTCAAGATATGCTTGTAGATGAAAGTTAGCCTATTGAAAAGTGAAGAAGTAAAGTAAGAAAAGAATATCTAATGATAAGTTTTCGTAGCAAGCACTAAAATATAAGTTAGAATATCCAAAATGTTAGTAATAATATAATAATTACGAATCTGTATTCGGTTTTTCAAGATATGCTTGTAGATGAAAGTTAGCCTATGAAAAGTGAAGAAGTAAAGTAAGAAAAGAATATCTAATGATAAGTTTTCGTAGCAAGCACTAAAATATAAGTTTTAATATCCAAAATGTTAGTAATTATGTCACAATTACGAATCTGTATTCGGTTTGTCAAGATATGCTTGTAGATGAAAGTTAGCCTATTGAAAAGTGAAGAAGTAAAGTAAGAAAAGAATATCTAATGATAAGTTTTCGTAGCAAGCACTAAAATATAAGTTAGAATATCCAAAATGTTAGTAATTATGTCACAATTACGAATCTGTATTCGGTTTGTCAAGATATGCTTGTAGATGAAAGTTAGCCTATTGAAAAGTGAAGAAGTAAAGTAAGAAAAGAATATCTAATGATAAGTTTTCGTAGCAAGCACTAAAATATAAGTTAGAATATCCAAAATGTTAGTAATAATATAATAATTAAGAATCTGTATTCGGTTTGTCAAGATATGCTTGTAGATGAAAGTTAGCCTATTGAAAAGTGAAGAAGTAAAGTAAGAAAAGAATATCTAATGATAAGTTTTCGTAGCAAGCACTAAAATATAAGTTAGAATATCCAAAATGTTAGTAATTATGTCACAATTACGAATCTGTATTCGGTTTGTCAAGATATGCTTGTAGATGAAAGTTAGCCTATTGAAAAGTGAAGAAGTAAAGTAAGAAAAGAATATCTAATGATAAGTTTTCGTAGCAAGCACTAAAATATAAGTAGAATATCCAAAATGTTAGTAATAATATAATAATTAAGAATCTGTATTCGGTTTGTCAAGATATGCTTGTAGATGAAAGTTAGCCTATTGAAAAGTGAAGAAGTAAAGTAAGAAAAGAATATCTAATGATAAGTTTTCGTAGCAAGCACTAAAATATAAGTTTTAATATCCAAAATGTTAGTAATTATGTCACAATTACGAATCTGTATTCGGTTTGTCAAGATATGCTTGTAGATGAAAGTTAGCCTATTGAAAAGTGAAGAAGTAAAGTAAGAAAAGAATATCTAATGATAAGTTTTCGTAGCAAGCACTAAAATATAAGTTAGAATATCCAAAATGTTAGTAATAATATAATAATTACGAATCTGTATTCGGTTTTTCAAGATATGCTTGTAGATGAAAGTTAGCCTATGAAAAGTGAAGAAGTAAAGTAAGAAAAGAATATCTAATGATAAGTTTTCGTAGCAAGCACTAAAATATAAGTTTTAATATCCAAAATGTTAGTAATTATGTCACAATTACGAATCTGTATTCGGTTTGTCAAGATATGCTTGTAGATGAAAGTTAGCCTATTGAAAAGTGAAGAAGTAAAGTAAGAAAGAATATCTAATGATAAGTTTTCGTAGCAAGCACTAAAATATAAGTTAGAATATCCAAAATGTTAGTAATTATGTCACAATTACGAATCTGTATTCGGTTTGTCAAGATATGCTTGTAGATGAAAGTTAGCCTATTGAAAAGTGAAGAAGTAAAGTAAGAAAAGAATATCTAATGATAAGTTTTCGTAGCAAGCACTAAAATATAAGTTAGAATATCCAAAATGTTAGTAATAATATAATAATTAAGAATCTGTATTCGGTTTGTCAAGATATGCTTGTAGATGAAAGTTAGCCTATGAAAAGTGAAGAAGTAAAGTAAGAAAAGAATATCTAATGATAAGTTTTCGTAGCAAGCACTAAAATATAAGTTAGAATATCCAAAATGTTAGTAATTATGTCACAATTACGAATCTGTATTCGGTTTGTCAAGATATGCTTGTAGATGAAAGTTAGCCTATTGAAAAGTGAAGAAGTAAAGTAAGAAAAGAATATCTAATGATAAGTTTTCGTAGCAAGCACTAAAATATAAGTTAGAATATCCAAAATGTTAGTAATAATATAATAATTAAGAATCTGTATTCGGTTTGTCAAGATATGCTTGTAGATGAAAGTTAGCCTATTGAAAAGTGAAGAAGTAAAGTAAGAAAAGAATATCTAATGATAAGTTTCGTAGCAAGCACTAAAATATAAGTTAGAATATCCAAAATGTTAGTAATTATGTCACAATTACGAATCTGTATTCGGTTGTCAAGATATGCTTGTAGATGAAAGTTAGCCTATTGAAAAGTGAAGAAGTAAAGTAAGAAAAGAATATCTAATGATAAGTTTTCGTAGCAAGCACTAAAATATAAGTTAGAATATCCAAAATGTTAGTAATAATATAATAATTAAGAATCTGTATTCGGTTTGTCAAGATATGCTTGTAGATGAAAGTTAGCCTATTGAAAAGTGAAGAAGTAAAGTAAGAAAAGAATATCTAATGATAAGTTTTCGTAGCAAGCACTAAAATATAAGTTAGAATATCCAAAATGTTAGTAATTATGTCACAATTACGAATCTGTATTCGGTTTGTCAAGATATGCTTGTAGATGAAAGTTAGCCTATTGAAAAGTGAAGAAGTAAAGTAAGAAAAGAATATCTAATGATAAGTTTTCGTAGCAAGCACTAAAATATAAGTTAGAATATCCAAAATGTTAGTAATAATATAATAATTAAGAATCTGTATTCGGTTTGTCAAGATATGCTTGTAGATGAAAGTTAGCCTATTGAAAAGTGAAGAAGTAAAGTAAGAAAAGAATATCTAATGATAAGTTTTCGTAGCAAGCACTAAAATATAAGTTTTAATATCCAAAATGTTAGTAATTATGTCACAATTACGAATCTGTATTCGGTTTTTCAAGATATGCTTGTAGATGAAAGTTAGCCTATGAAAAGTGAAGAAGTAAAGTAAGAAAAGAATATCTAATGATAAGTTTTCGTAGCAAGTACTAAAATATAAGTTAGAATATCCAAAATGTTAGTAATTATGTCACAATTACGAATCTGTATTCGGTTTGTCAAGATATGCTTGTAGATGAAAGTTAGCCTATTGAAAAGTGAAGAAGTAAAGTAAGAAAAGAATATCTAATGATAAGTTTTCGTAGCAAGTACTAAAATATAAGTTTTAATATCCAAAATGTTAGTAATTATGTCACAATTACGAATCTGTATTCGGTTTGTCAAGATATGCTTGTAGATGAAAGTTAGCCTATTGAAAAGTGAAGAAGTAAAGTAAGAAAAGAATATCTAATGATAAGTTTTCGTAGCAAGCACTAAAATATAAGTTAGAATATCCAAAATGTTAGTAATAATATAATAATTAAGAATCTGTATTCGGTTTGTCAAGATATGCTTGTAGATGAAAGTTAGCCTATTGAAAAGTGAAGAAGTAAAGTAAGAAAAGAATATCTAATGATAAGTTTTCGTAGCAAGCACTAAAATATAAGTTAGAATATCCAAAATGTTAGTAATAATATAATAATTAAGAATCTGTATTCGGTTTGTCAAGATATGCTTGTAGATGAAAGTTAGCCTATTGAAAAGTGAAGAAGTAAAGTAAGAAAAGAATATCTAATGATAAGTTTTCGTAGCAAGTACTAAAATATAAGTTTTAATATCCAAAATGTTAGTAATTATGTCACAATTACGAATCTGTATTCGGTTTGTCAAGATATGCTTGTAGATGAAAGTTAGCCTATTGAAAAGTGAAGAAGTAAAGTAAGAAAAGAATATCTAATGATAAGTTTTCGTAGCAAGTACTAAAATATAAGTTTTAATATCCAAAATGTTAGTAATTATGTCACAATTACGAATCTGTATTCGGTTTGTCAAGATATGCTTGTAGATAGTTAGCCTATTGAAAAGTGAAGAAGTAAAGTAAGAAAAGAATATCTAATGATAAGTTTTCGTAGCAAGTACTAAAATATAAGTTTTAATATATGTTAGTAATTATGTCACAATTACGAATCTGTATTCGGTTTGTCAAGATATGCTTGTAGATGAAAGTTAGCCTATTGAAAAGTGAAGAAGTAAAGTAAGAAAAGAATATCTAATGATAAGTTTTCGTAGCAAGCACTAAAATATAAGTTAGAATATCCAAAATGTTAGTAATAATATAATAATTACGAATCTGTATTCGGTTTTTCAAGATATGCTTGTAGATGAAAGTTAGCCTATTGAAAAGTGAAGAAGTAAAGTAAGAAAAGAATATCTAATGATAAGTTTTCGTAGCAAGCACTAAAATATAAGTTTTAATATCCAAAATGTTAGTAATTATGTCACAATTACGAATCTGTATTCGGTTTGTCAAGATATGCTTGTAGATGAAAGTTAGCCTATTGAAAAGTGAAGAAGTAAAGTAAGAAAAGAATATCTAATGATAAGTTTTCGTAGCAAGCACTAAAATATAAGTTAGAATATCCAAAATGTTAGTAATAATATAATAATTAAGAATCTGTATTCGGTTTGTCAAGATATGCTTGTAGATGAAAGTTAGCCTATTGAAAAGTGAAGAAGTAAAGTAAGAAAAGAATATCTAATGATAAGTTTTCGTAGCAAGCACTAAAATATAAGTTAGAATATCCAAAATGTTAGTAATAATATAATAATTAAGAATCTGTATTCGGTTTGTCAAGATATGCTTGTAGATGAAAGTTAGCCTATTGAAAAGTGAAGAAGTAAAGTAAGAAAAGAATATCTAATGATAAGTTTTCGTAGCAAGCACTAAAATATAAGTTAGAATATCCAAAATGTTAGTAATTATGTCACAATTACGAATCTGTATTCGGTTTGTCAAGATATGCTTGTAGATGAAAGTTAGCCTATTGAAAAGTGAAGAAGTAAAGTAAGAAAAGAATATCTAATGATAAGTTTTCGTAGCAAGCACTAAAATATAAGTTAGAATATCCAAAATGTTAGTAATAATATAATAATTAAGAATCTGTATTCGGTTTGTCAAGATATGCTTGTAGATGAAAGTTAGCCTATTGAAAAGTGAAGAAGTAAAGTAAGAAAAGAATATCTAATGATAAGTTTTCGTAGCAAGCACTAAAATATAAGTTAGAATATCCAAAATGTTAGTAATTATGTCACAATTACGAATCTGTATTCGGTTTGTCAAGATATGCTTGTAGATGAAAGTTAGCCTATTGAAAAGTGAAGAAGTAAAGTAAGAAAAGAATATCTAATGATAAGTTTTCGTAGCAAGCACTAAAATATAAGTTAGAATATCCAAAATGTTAGTAATAATATAATAATTAAGAATCTGTATTCGGTTTGTCAAGATATGCTTGTAGATGAAAGTTAGCCTATTGAAAAGTGAAGAAGTAAAGTAAGAAAAGAATATCTAATGATAAGTTTTCGTAGCAAGCACTAAAATATAAGTTAGAATATCCAAAATGTTAGTAATTATGTCACAATTACGAATCTGTATTCGGTTTGTCAAGATATGCTTGTAGATGAAAGTTAGCCTATTGAAAAGTGAAGAAGTAAAGTAAGAAAAGAATATCTAATGATAAGTTTTCGTAGCAAGCACTAAAATATAAGTTAGAATATCCAAAATGTTAGTAATAATATAATAATTAAGAATCTGTATTCGGTTTGTCAAGATATGCTTGTAGATGAAAGTTAGCCTATTGAAAAGTGAAGAAGTAAAGTAAGAAAAGAATATCTAATGATAAGTTTTCGTAGCAAGCACTAAAATATAAGTTTTAATATCCAAAATGTTAGTAATTATGTCACAATTACGAATCTGTATTCGGTTTTTCAAGATATGCTTGTAGATGAAAGTTAGCCTATGAAAAGTGAAGAAGTAAAGTAAGAAAAGAATATCTAATGATAAGTTTTCGTAGCAAGTACTAAAATATAAGTTTTAATATCCAAAATGTTAGTAATTATGTCACAATTACGAATCTGTATTCGGTTTGTCAAGATATGCTTGTAGATGAAAGTTAGCCTATTGAAAAGTGAAGAAGTAAAGTAAGAAAAGAATATCTAATGATAAGTTTTCGTAGCAAGTACTAAAATATAAGTTTTAATATCCAAAATGTTAGTAATTATGTCACAATTACGAATCTGTATTCGGTTTGTCAAGATATGCTTGTAGATGAAAGTTAGCCTATTGAAAAGTGAAGAAGTAAAGTAAGAAAAGAATATCTAATGATAAGTTTTCGTAGCAAGCACTAAAATATAAGTTAGAATATCCAAAATGTTAGTAATAATATAATAATTAAGAATCTGTATTCGGTTTGTCAAGATATGCTTGTAGATGAAAGTTAGCCTATTGAAAAGTGAAGAAGTAAAGTAAGAAAAGAATATCTAATGATAAGTTTTCGTAGCAAGCACTAAAATATAAGTTAGAATATCCAAAATGTTAGTAATAATATAATAATTAAGAATCTGTATTCGGTTTGTCAAGATATGCTTGTAGATGAAAGTTAGCCTATTGAAAAGTGAAGAAGTAAGTAAGAAAAGAATATCTAATGATAAGTTTTCGTAGCAAGTACTAAAATATAAGTTTTAATATCCAAAATGTTAGTAATTATGTCACAATTACGAATCTGTATTCGGTTTGTCAAGATATGCTTGTAGATGAAAGTTAGCCTATTGAAAAGTGAAGAAGTAAAGTAAGAAAAGAATATCTAATGATAAGTTTTCGTAGCAAGTACTAAAATATAAGTTTTAATATCCAAAATGTTAGTAATTATGTCACAATTACGAATCTGTATTCGGTTTGTCAAGATATGCTTGTAGATGAAAGTTAGCCTATTGAAAAGTGAAGAAGTAAAGTAAGAAAAGAATATCTAATGATAAGTTTTCGTAGCAAGTACTAAAATATAAGTTTTAATATCCAAAATGTTAGTAATTATGTCACAATTACGAATCTGTATTCGGTTTGTCAAGATATGCTTGTAGATGAAAGTTAGCCTATTGAAAAGTGAAGAAGTAAAGTAAGAAAAGAATATCTAATGATAAGTTTTCGTAGCAAGCACTAAAATATAAGTTAGAATATCCAAAATGTTAGTAATAATATAATAATTACGAATCTGTATTCGGTTTGTCAAGATATGCTTGTAGATGAAAGTTAGCCTATTGAAAAGTGAAGAAGTAAAGTAAGAAAAGAATATCTAATGATAAGTTTTCGTAGCAAGCACTAAAATATAAGTTTTAATATCCAAAATGTTAGTAATTATGTCACAATTACGAATCTGTATTCGGTTTGTCAAGATATGCTTGTAGATGAAAGTTAGCCTATTGAAAAGTGAAGAAGTAAAGTAAGAAAAGAATATCTAATGATAAGTTTTCGTAGCAAGCACTAAAATATAAGTTAGAATATCCAAAATGTTAGTAATAATATAATAATTAAGAATCTGTATTCGGTTTGTCAAGATATGCTTGTAGATGAAAGTTAGCCTATTGAAAAGTGAAGAAGTAAAGTAAGAAAAGAATATCTAATGATAAGTTTTCGTAGCAAGCACTAAAATATAAGTTAGAATATCCAAAATGTTAGTAATAATATAATAATTAAGAATCTGTATTCGGTTTGTCAAGATATGCTTGTAGATGAAAGTTAGCCTATTGAAAAGTGAAGAAGTAAAGTAAGAAAAGAATATCTAATGATAAGTTTTCGTAGCAAGTACTAAAATATAAGTTTTAATATCCAAAATGTTAGTAATTATGTCACAATTACGAATCTGTATTCGGTTTGTCAAGATATGCTTGTAGATGAAAGTTAGCCTATTGAAAAGTGAAGAAGTAAAGTAAGAAAAGAATATCTAATGATAAGTTTTCGTAGCAAGTACTAAAATATAAGTTTTAATATCCAAAATGTTAGTAATTATGTCACAATTACGAATCTGTATTCGGTTTGTCAAGATATGCTTGTAGATGAAAGTTAGCCTATTGAAAAGTGAAGAAGTAAAGTAAGAAAAGAATATCTAATGATAAGTTTTCGTAGCAAGCACTAAAATATAAGTTAGAATATCCAAAATGTTAGTAATAATATAATAATTAAGAATCTGTATTCGGTTTGTCAAGATATGCTTGTAGATGAAAGTTAGCCTATTGAAAAGTGAAGAAGTAAAGTAAGAAAAGAATATCTAATGATAAGTTTTCGTAGCAAGCACTAAAATATAAGTTAGAATATCCAAAATGTTAGTAATAATATAATAATTAAGAATCTGTATTCGGTTTGTCAAGATATGCTTGTAGATGAAAGTTAGCCTATTGAAAAGTGAAGAAGTAAAGTAAGAAAAGAATATCTAATGATAAGTTTTCGTAGCAAGTACTAAAATATAAGTTTTAATATCCAAAATGTTAGTAATTATGTCACAATTACGAATCTGTATTCGGTTTGTCAAGATATGCTTGTAGATGAAAGTTAGCCTATTGAAAAGTGAAGAAGTAAAGTAAGAAAAGAATATCTAATGATAAGTTTTCGTAGCAAGTACTAAAATATAAGTTTTAATATCCAAAATGTTAGTAATTATGTCACAATTACGAATCTGTATTCGGTTTGTCAAGATATGCTTGTAGATGAAAGTTAGCCTATTGAAAAAGTGAAGAAGTAAAGTAAGAAAAGAATATCTAATGATAAGTTTTCGTAGCAAGCACTAAAATATAAGTTAGAATATCCAAAATGTTAGTAATAATATAATAATTAAGAATCTGTATTCGGTTTGTCAAGATATGCTTGTAGATGAAAGTTAGCCTATTGAAAAGTGAAGAAGTAAAGTAAGAAAAGAATATCTAATGATAAGTTTTCGTAGCAAGCACTAAAATATAAGTTAGAATATCCAAAATGTTAGTAATAATATAATAATTAAGAATCTGTATTCGGTTTGTCAAGATATGCTTGTAGATGAAAGTTAGCCTATTGAAAAGTGAAGAAGTAAAGTAAGAAAAGAATATCTAATGATAAGTTTTCGTAGCAAGCACTAAAATATAAGTTAGAATATCCAAAATGTTAGTAATAATATAATAATTAAGAATCTGTATTCGGTTTGTCAAGATATGCTTGTAGATGAAAGTTAGCCTATTGAAAAGTGAAGAAGTAAAGTAAGAAAAGAATATCTAATGATAAGTTTTCGTAGCAAGTACTAAAATATAAGTTTTAATATCCAAAATGTTAGTAATTATGTCACAATTACGAATCTGTATTCGGTTTGTCAAGATATGCTTGTAGATGAAAGTTAGCCTATTGAAAAGTGAAGAAGTAAAGTAAGAAAAGAATATCTAATGATAAGTTTTCGTAGCAAGCACTAAAATATAAGTTAGAATATCCAAAATGTTAGTAATAATATAATAATTACGAATCTGTATTCGGTTTGTCAAGATATGCTTGTAGATGAAAGTTAGCCTATTGAAAAGTGAAGAAGTAAAGTAAGAAAAGAATATCTAATGATAAGTTTTCGTAGCAAGCACTAAAATATAAGTTTTAATATCCAAAATGTTAGTAATTATGTCACAATTACGAATCTGTATTCGGTTTGTCAAGATATGCTTGTAGATGAAAGTTAGCCTATTGAAAAGTGAAGAAGTAAAGTAAGAAAAGAATATCTAATGATAAGTTTTCGTAGCAAGCACTAAAATATAAGTTAGAATATCCAAAATGTTAGTAATAATATAATAATTAAGAATCTGTATTCGGTTTGTCAAGATATGCTTGTAGATGAAAGTTAGCCTATTGAAAAGTGAAGAAGTAAAGTAAGAAAAGAATATCTAATGATAAGTTTTCGTAGCAAGCACTAAAATATAAGTTAGAATATCCAAAATGTTAGTAATAATATAATAATTAAGAATCTGTATTCGGTTTGTCAAGATATGCTTGTAGATGAAAGTTAGCCTATTGAAAAGTGAAGAAGTAAAGTAAGAAAAGAATATCTAATGATAAGTTTTCGTAGCAAGTACTAAAATATAAGTTTTAATATCCAAAATGTTAGTAATTATGTCACAATTACGAATCTGTATTCGGTTTGTCAAGATATGCTTGTAGATGAAAGTTAGCCTATTGAAAAGTGAAGAAGTAAAGTAAGAAAAGAATATCTAATGATAAGTTTTCGTAGCAAGTACTAAAATATAAGTTTTAATATCCAAAATGTTAGTAATTATGTCACAATTACGAATCTGTATTCGGTTTGTCAAGATATGCTTGTAGATGAAAGTTAGCCTATTGAAAAGTGAAGAAGTAAAGTAAGAAAAGAATATCTAATGATAAGTTTTCGTAGCAAGCACTAAAATATAAGTTAGAATATCCAAAATGTTAGTAATAATATAATAATTAAGAATCTGTATTCGGTTTGTCAAGATATGCTTGTAGATGAAAGTTAGCCTATTGAAAAGTGAAGAAGTAAAGTAAGAAAAGAATATCTAATGATAAGTTTTCGTAGCAAGCACTAAAATATAAGTTAGAATATCCAAAATGTTAGTAATAATATAATAATTAAGAATCTGTATTCGGTTTGTCAAGATATGCTTGTAGATGAAAGTTAGCCTATTGAAAAGTGAAGAAGTAAAGTAAGAAAAGAATATCTAATGATAAGTTTTCGTAGCAAGTACTAAAATATAAGTTTTAATATCCAAAATGTTAGTAATTATGTCACAATTACGAATCTGTATTCGGTTTGTCAAGATATGCTTGTAGATGAAAGTTAGCCTATTGAAAAGTGAAGAAGTAAAGTAAGAAAAGAATATCTAATGATAAGTTTTCGTAGCAAGTACTAAAATATAAGTTTTAATATCCAAAATGTTAGTAATTATGTCACAATTACGAATCTGTATTCGGTTTGTCAAGATATGCTTGTAGATGAAAGTTAGCCTATTGAAAAGTGAAGAAGTAAAGTAAGAAAAGAATATCTAATGATAAGTTTTCGTAGCAAGCACTAAAATATAAGTTAGAATATCCAAAATGTTAGTAATAATATAATAATTAAGAATCTGTATTCGGTTTGTCAAGATATGCTTGTAGATGAAAGTTAGCCTATTGAAAAGTGAAGAAGTAAAGTAAGAAAAGAATATCTAATGATAAGTTTTCGTAGCAAGCACTAAAATATAAGTTAGAATATCCAAAATGTTAGTAATAATATAATAATTAAGAATCTGTATTCGGTTTGTCAAGATATGCTTGTAGATGAAAGTTAGCCTATTGAAAAGTGAAGAAGTAAAGTAAGAAAAGAATATCTAATGATAAGTTTTCGTAGCAAGTACTAAAATATAAGTTTTAATATCCAAAATGTTAGTAATTATGTCACAATTACGAATCTGTATTCGGTTTGTCAAGATATGCTTGTAGATGAAAGTTAGCCTATTGAAAAGTGAAGAAGTAAAGTAAGAAAAGAATATCTAATGATAAGTTTTCGTAGCAAGTACTAAAATATAAGTTTTAATATCCAAAATGTTAGTAATTATGTCACAATTACGAATCTGTATTCGGTTTGTCAAGATATGCTTGTAGATGAAAGTTAGCCTATTGAAAAGTGAAGAAGTAAAGTAAGAAAAGAATATCTAATGATAAGTTTTCGTAGCAAGTACTAAAATATAAGTTAGAATATCCAAAATGTTAGTAATAATGTAACAATTACGAATCTGTATTCGGTTTGTCAAGATATGCTTGTAGATGAAAGTTAGCCTATTGAAAAGTGAAGAAGTAAAGTAAGAAAAGAATATCTAATGATAAGTTTTCGTAGCAAGCACTAAAATATAAGTTAGAATATCCAAAATGTTAGTAATAATATAATAATTACGAATCTGTATTCGGTTTGTCAAGATATGCTTGTAGATGAAAGTTAGCCTATTGAAAAGTGAAGAAGTAAAGTAAGAAAAGAATATCTAATGATAAGTTTTCGTAGCAAGCACTAAAATATAAGTTTTAATATCCAAAATGTTAGTAATTATGTCACAATTACGAATCTGTATTCGGTTTGTCAAGATATGCTTGTAGATGAAAGTTAGCCTATTGAAAAGTGAAGAAGTAAAGTAAGAAAAGAATATCTAATGATAAGTTTTCGTAGCAAGCACTAAAATATAAGTTAGAATATCCAAAATGTTAGTAATAATATAATAATTAAGAATCTGTATTCGGTTTGTCAAGATATGCTTGTAGATGAAAGTTAGCCTATTGAAAAGTGAAGAAGTAAAGTAAGAAAAGAATATCTAATGATAAGTTTTCGTAGCAAGCACTAAAATATAAGTTAGAATATCCAAAATGTTAGTAATAATGTCACAATTAAGAATCTGTATTCGGTTTGTCAAGATATGCTTGTAGATGAAAGTTAGCCTATTGAAAAGTGAAGAAGTAAAGTAAGAAAAGAATATCTAATGATAAGTTTTCGTAGCAAGCACTAAAATATAAGTTAGAATATCCAAAATGTTAGTAATAATATAATAATTAAGAATCTGTATTCGGTTTGTCAAGATATGCTTGTAGATGAAAGTTAGCCTATTGAAAAGTGAAGAAGTAAAGTAAGAAAAGAATATCTAATGATAAGTTTTCGTAGCAAGCACTAAAATATAAGTTTTAATATCCAAAATGTTAGTAATTATGTCACAATTACGAATCTGTATTCGGTTTGTCAAGATATGCTTGTAGATGAAAGTTAGCCTATTGAAAAGTGAAGAAGTAAAGTAAGAAAAGAATATCTAATGATAAGTTTTCGTAGCAAGCACTAAAATATAAGTTAGAATATCCAAAATGTTAGTAATTATGTCACAATTACGAATCTGTATTCGGTTTGTCAAGATATGCTTGTAGATGAAAGTTAGCCTATTGAAAAGTGAAGAAGTAAAGTAAGAAAAGAATATCTAATGATAAGTTTTCGTAGCAAGCACTAAAATATAAGTTAGAATATCCAAAATGTTAGTAATAATATAATAATTAAGAATCTGTATTCGGTTTGTCAAGATATGCTTGTAGATGAAAGTTAGCCTATTGAAAAGTGAAGAAGTAAAGTAAGAAAAGAATATCTAATGATAAGTTTTCGTAGCAAGCACTAAAATATAAGTTAGAATATCCAAAATGTTAGTAATAATATAATAATTAAGAATCTGTATTCGGTTTGTCAAGATATGCTTGTAGATGAAAGTTAGCCTATTGAAAAGTGAAGAAGTAAAGTAAGAAAAGAATATCTAATGATAAGTTTTCGTAGCAAGCACTAAAATATAAGTTTTAATATCCAAAATGTTAGTAATTATGTCACAATTACGAATCTGTATTCGGTTTTTCAAGATATGCTTGTAGATGAAAGTTAGCCTATTGAAAAGTGAAGAAGTAAAGTAAGAAAAGAATATCTAATGATAAGTTTTCGTAGCAAGCACTAAAATATAAGTTAGAATATCCAAAATGTTAGTAATAATATAATAATTAAGAATCTGTATTCGGTTTGTCAAGATATGCTTGTAGATGAAAGTTAGCCTATTGAAAAGTGAAGAAGTAAAGTAAGAAAAGAATATCTAATGATAAGTTTTCGTAGCAAGCACTAAAATATAAGTTTTAATATCCAAAATGTTAGTAATTATGTCACAATTACGAATCTGTATTCGGTTTGTCAAGATATGCTTGTAGATGAAAGTTAGCCTATTGAAAAGTGAAGAAGTAAAGTAAGAAAAGAATATCTAATGATAAGTTTTCGTAGCAAGCACTAAAATATAAGTTAGAATATCCAAAATGTTAGTAATTATGTCACAATTACGAATCTGTATTCGGTTTGTCAAGATATGCTTGTAGATGAAAGTTAGCCTATTGAAAAGTGAAGAAGTAAAGTAAGAAAAGAATATCTAATGATAAGTTTTCGTAGCAAGCACTAAAATATAAGTTTTAATATCCAAAATGTTAGTAATTATGTCACAATTACGAATCTGTATTCGGTTTGTCAAGATATGCTTGTAGATGAAAGTTAGCCTATTGAAAAGTGAAGAAGTAAAGTAAGAAAAGAATATCTAATGATAAGTTTTCGTAGCAAGCACTAAAATATAAGTTAGAATATCCAAAATGTTAGTAATTATGTCACAATTACGAATCTGTATTCGGTTTGTCAAGATATGCTTGTAGATGAAAGTTAGCCTATTGAAAAGTGAAGAAGTAAAGTAAGAAAAGAATATCTAATGATAAGTTTTCGTAGCAAGCACTAAAATATAAGTTAGAATATCCAAAATGTTAGTAATAATATAATAATTAAGAATCTGTATTCGGTTTGTCAAGATATGCTTGTAGATGAAAGTTAGCCTATTGAAAAGTGAAGAAGTAAAGTAAGAAAAGAATATCTAATGATAAGTTTTCGTAGCAAGCACTAAAATATAAGTTTTAATATCCAAAATGTTAGTAATTATGTCACAATTACGAATCTGTATTCGGTTTTTCAAGATATGCTTGTAGATGAAAGTTAGCCTATGAAAAGTGAAGAAGTAAAGTAAGAAAAGAATATCTAATGATAAGTTTTCGTAGCAAGCACTAAAATATAAGTTTTAATATCCAAAATGTTAGTAATTATGTCACAATTACGAATCTGTATTCGGTTTGTCAAGATATGCTTGTAGATGAAAGTTAGCCTATTGAAAAGTGAAGAAGTAAAGTAAGAAAAGAATATCTAATGATAAGTTTTCGTAGCAAGCACTAAAATATAAGTTAGAATATCCAAAATGTTAGTAATAATATAATAATTAAGAATCTGTATTCGGTTTGTCAAGATATGCTTGTAGATGAAAGTTAGCCTATTGAAAAGTGAAGAAGTAAAGTAAGAAAAGAATATCTAATGATAAGTTTTCGTAGCAAGCACTAAAATATAAGTTTTAATATCCAAAATGTTAGTAATTATGTCACAATTACGAATCTGTATTCGGTTTGTCAAGATATGCTTGTAGATGAAAGTTAGCCTATTGAAAAGTGAAGAAGTAAAGTAAGAAAAGAATATCTAATGATAAGTTTTCGTAGCAAGCACTAAAATATAAGTTAGAATATCCAAAATGTTAGTAATAATATAATAATTAAGAATCTGTATTCGGTTTGTCAAGATATGCTTGTAGATGAAAGTTAGCCTATTGAAAAGTGAAGAAGTAAAGTAAGAAAAGAATATCTAATGATAAGTTTTCGTAGCAAGCACTAAAATATAAGTTTTAATATCCAAAATGTTAGTAATTATGTCACAATTACGAATCTGTATTCGGTTTTTCAAGATATGCTTGTAGATGAAAGTTAGCCTATTGAAAAGTGAAGAAGTAAAGTAAGAAAAGAATATCTAATGATAAGTTTTCGTAGCAAGCACTAAAATATAAGTTAGAATATCCAAAATGTTAGTAATAATATAATAATTAAGAATCTGTATTCGGTTTGTCAAGATATGCTTGTAGATGAAAGTTAGCCTATTGAAAAGTGAAGAAGTAAAGTAAGAAAAGAATATCTAATGATAAGTTTTCGTAGCAAGCACTAAAATATAAGTTTTAATATCCAAAATGTTAGTAATTATGTCACAATTACGAATCTGTATTCGGTTTGTCAAGATATGCTTGTAGATGAAAGTTAGCCTATTGAAAAGTGAAGAAGTAAAGTAAGAAAAGAATATCTAATGATAAGTTTTCGTAGCAAGCACTAAAATATAAGTTTTAATATCCAAAATGTTAGTAATTATGTCACAATTACGAATCTGTATTCGGTTTGTCAAGATATGCTTGTAGATGAAAGTTAGCCTATTGAAAAGTGAAGAAGTAAAGTAAGAAAAGAATATCTAATGATAAGTTTTCGTAGCAAGCACTAAAATATAAGTTAGAATATCCAAAATGTTAGTAATAATATAATAATTAAGAATCTGTATTCGGTTTGTCAAGATATGCTTGTAGATGAAAGTTAGCCTATTGAAAAGTGAAGAAGTAAAGTAAGAAAAGAATATCTAATGATAAGTTTTCGTAGCAAGCACTAAAATATAAGTTAGAATATCCAAAATGTTAGTAATTATGTCACAATTACGAATCTGTATTCGGTTTGTCAAGATATGCTTGTAGATGAAAGTTAGCCTATTGAAAAGTGAAGAAGTAAAGTAAGAAAAGAATATCTAATGATAAGTTTTCGTAGCAAGCACTAAAATATAAGTTAGAATATCCAAAATGTTAGTAATAATATAATAATTAAGAATCTGTATTCGGTTTGTCAAGATATGCTTGTAGATGAAAGTTAGCCTATTGAAAAGTGAAGAAGTAAAGTAAGAAAAGAATATCTAATGATAAGTTTTCGTAGCAAGCACTAAAATATAAGTTTTAATA
The DNA here is from genome assembly GCA_946699065.1 of Loxodes magnus. Lineage (NCBI taxonomy): Eukaryota > Ciliophora > Karyorelictea > Loxodida > Loxodidae > Loxodes > Loxodes magnus. The sequence continues at coordinate 41,729 of CAMPDV010002691.1, forward strand.
TCCAAAATGTTAGTAATTATGTCACAATTACGAATCTGTATTCGGTTTTTCAAGATATGCTTGTAGATGAAAGTTAGCCTATGAAAAGTGAAGAAGTAAAGTAAGAAAAGAATATCTAATGATAAGTTTTCGTAGCAAGCACTAAAATATAAGTTTTAATATCCAAAATGTTAGTAATTATGTCACAATTACGAATCTGTATTCGGTTTTTCAAGATATGCTTGTAGATGAAAGTTAGCCTATGAAAAGTGAAGAAGTAAAGTAAGAAAAGAATATCTAATGATAAGTTTTCGTAGCAAGCACTAAAATATAAGTTTTAATATCCAAAATGTTAGTAATTATGTCACAATTACGAATCTGTATTCGGTTTGTCAAGATATGCTTGTAGATGAAAGTTAGCCTATTGAAAAGTGAAGAAGTAAAGTAAGAAAAGAATATCTAATGATAAGTTTTCGTAGCAAGCACTAAAATATAAGTTAGAATATCCAAAATGTTAGTAATAATATAATAATTAAGAATCTGTATTCGGTTTGTCAAGATATGCTTGTAGATGAAAGTTAGCCTATTGAAAAGTGAAGAAGTAAAGTAAGAAAAGAATATCTAATGATAAGTTTTCGTAGCAAGCACTAAAATATAAGTTAGAATATCCAAAATGTTAGTAATTATGTCACAATTACGAATCTGTATTCGGTTTTTCAAGATATGCTTGTAGATGAAAGTTAGCCTATGAAAAGTGAAGAAGTAAAGTAAGAAAAGAATATCTAATGATAAGTTTTCGTAGCAAGCACTAAAATATAAGTTTTAATATCCAAAATGTTAGTAATTATGTCACAATTACGAATCTGTATTCGGTTTGTCAAGATATGCTTGTAGATGAAAGTTAGCCTATTGAAAAGTGAAGAAGTAAAGTAAGAAAAGAATATCTAATGATAAGTTTTCGTAGCAAGCACTAAAATATAAGTTTTAATATCCAAAATGTTAGTAATTATGTCACAATTACGAATCTGTATTCGGTTTGTCAAGATATGCTTGTAGATGAAAGTTAGCCTATTGAAAAGTGAAGAAGTAAAGTAAGAAAAGAATATCTAATGATAAGTTTTCGTAGCAAGCACTAAAATATAAGTTAGAATATCCAAAATGTTAGTAATTATGTCACAATTACGAATCTGTATTCGGTTTGTCAAGATATGCTTGTAGATGAAAGTTAGCCTATTGAAAAGTGAAGAAGTAAAGTAAGAAAAGAATATCTAATGATAAGTTTTCGTAGCAAGCACTAAAATATAAGTTTTAATATCCAAAATGTTAGTAATTATGTCACAATTACGAATCTGTATTCGGTTTTTCAAGATATGCTTGTAGATGAAAGTTAGCCTATGAAAAGTGAAGAAGTAAAGTAAGAAAAGAATATCTAATGATAAGTTTTCGTAGCAAGCACTAAAATATAAGTTTTAATATCCAAAATGTTAGTAATTATGTCACAATTACGAATCTGTATTCGGTTTTTCAAGATATGCTTGTAGATGAAAGTTAGCCTATGAAAAGTGAAGAAGTAAAGTAAGAAAAGAATATCTAATGATAAGTTTTCGTAGCAAGCACTAAAATATAAGTTTTAATATCCAAAATGTTAGTAATTATGTCACAATTACGAATCTGTATTCGGTTTGTCAAGATATGCTTGTAGATGAAAGTTAGCCTATTGAAAAGTGAAGAAGTAAAGTAAGAAAAGAATATCTAATGATAAGTTTTCGTAGCAAGCACTAAAATATAAGTTAGAATATCCAAAATGTTAGTAATAATATAATAATTAAGAATCTGTATTCGGTTTGTCAAGATATGCTTGTAGATGAAAGTTAGCCTATTGAAAAGTGAAGAAGTAAAGTAAGAAAAGAATATCTAATGATAAGTTTTCGTAGCAAGCACTAAAATATAAGTTAGAATATCCAAAATGTTAGTAATTATGTCACAATTACGAATCTGTATTCGGTTTTTCAAGATATGCTTGTAGATGAAAGTTAGCCTATGAAAAGTGAAGAAGTAAAGTAAGAAAAGAATATCTAATGATAAGTTTTCGTAGCAAGCACTAAAATATAAGTTTTAATATCCAAAATGTTAGTAATTATGTCACAATTACGAATCTGTATTCGGTTTGTCAAGATATGCTTGTAGATGAAAGTTAGCCTATTGAAAAGTGAAGAAGTAAAGTAAGAAAAGAATATCTAATGATAAGTTTTCGTAGCAAGCACTAAAATATAAGTTTTAATATCCAAAATGTTAGTAATTATGTCACAATTACGAATCTGTATTCGGTTTGTCAAGATATGCTTGTAGATGAAAGTTAGCCTATTGAAAAGTGAAGAAGTAAAGTAAGAAAAGAATATCTAATGATAAGTTTTCGTAGCAAGCACTAAAATATAAGTTAGAATATCCAAAATGTTAGTAATTATGTCACAATTACGAATCTGTATTCGGTTTGTCAAGATATGCTTGTAGATGAAAGTTAGCCTATTGAAAAGTGAAGAAGTAAAGTAAGAAAAGAATATCTAATGATAAGTTTTCGTAGCAAGCACTAAAATATAAGTTAGAATATCCAAAATGTTAGTAATAATATAATAATTAAGAATCTGTATTCGGTTTGTCAAGATATGCTTGTAGATGAAAGTTAGCCTATTGAAAAGTGAAGAAGTAAAGTAAGAAAAGAATATCTAATGATAAGTTTTCGTAGCAAGCACTAAAATATAAGTTTTAATATCCAAAATGTTAGTAATTATGTCACAATTACGAATCTGTATTCGGTTTTTCAAGATATGCTTGTAGATGAAAGTTAGCCTATTGAAAAGTGAAGAAGTAAAGTAAGAAAAGAATATCTAATGATAAGTTTTCGTAGCAAGCACTAAAATATAAGTTTTAATATCCAAAATGTTAGTAATTATGTCACAATTACGAATCTGTATTCGGTTTGTCAAGATATGCTTGTAGATGAAAGTTAGCCTATTGAAAAGTGAAGAAGTAAAGTAAGAAAAGAATATCTAATGATAAGTTTTCGTAGCAAGCACTAAAATATAAGTTAGAATATCCAAAATGTTAGTAATTATGTCACAATTACGAATCTGTATTCGGTTTGTCAAGATATGCTTGTAGATGAAAGTTAGCCTATTGAAAAGTGAAGAAGTAAAGTAAGAAAAGAATATCTAATGATAAGTTTTCGTAGCAAGCACTAAAATATAAGTTAGAATATCCAAAATGTTAGTAATAATATAATAATTAAGAATCTGTATTCGGTTTGTCAAGATATGCTTGTAGATGAAAGTTAGCCTATTGAAAAGTGAAGAAGTAAAGTAAGAAAAGAATATCTAATGATAAGTTTTCGTAGCAAGCACTAAAATATAAGTTTTAATATCCAAAATGTTAGTAATTATGTCACAATTACGAATCTGTATTCGGTTTTTCAAGATATGCTTGTAGATGAAAGTTAGCCTATTGAAAAGTGAAGAAGTAAAGTAAGAAAAGAATATCTAATGATAAGTTTTCGTAGCAAGCACTAAAATATAAGTTTTAATATCCAAAATGTTAGTAATTATGTCACAATTACGAATCTGTATTCGGTTTTTCAAGATATGCTTGTAGATGAAAGTTAGCCTATTGAAAAGTGAAGAAGTAAAGTAAGAAAAGAATATCTAATGATAAGTTTTCGTAGCAAGCACTAAAATATAAGTTAGAATATCCAAAATGTTAGTAATAATATAATAATTAAGAATCTGTATTCGGTTTGTCAAGATATGCTTGTAGATGAAAGTTAGCCTATTGAAAAGTGAAGAAGTAAAGTAAGAAAAGAATATCTAATGATAAGTTTTCGTAGCAAGCACTAAAATATAAGTTTTAATATCCAAAATGTTAGTAATTATGTCACAATTACGAATCTGTATTCGGTTTGTCAAGATATGCTTGTAGATGAAAGTTAGCCTATTGAAAAGTGAAGAAGTAAAGTAAGAAAAGAATATCTAATGATAAGTTTTCGTAGCAAGCACTAAAATATAAGTTAGAATATCCAAAATGTTAGTAATTATGTCACAATTACGAATCTGTATTCGGTTTGTCAAGATATGCTTGTAGATGAAAGTTAGCCTATTGAAAAGTGAAGAAGTAAAGTAAGAAAAGAATATCTAATGATAAGTTTTCGTAGCAAGCACTAAAATATAAGTTAGAATATCCAAAATGTTAGTAATAATATAATAATTAAGAATCTGTATTCGGTTTGTCAAGATATGCTTGTAGATGAAAGTTAGCCTATTGAAAAGTGAAGAAGTAAAGTAAGAAAAGAATATCTAATGATAAGTTTTCGTAGCAAGCACTAAAATATAAGTTTTAATATCCAAAATGTTAGTAATTATGTCACAATTACGAATCTGTATTCGGTTTTTCAAGATATGCTTGTAGATGAAAGTTAGCCTATTGAAAAGTGAAGAAGTAAAGTAAGAAAAGAATATCTAATGATAAGTTTTCGTAGCAAGCACTAAAATATAAGTTAGAATATCCAAAATGTTAGTAATAATATAATAATTAAGAATCTGTATTCGGTTTGTCAAGATATGCTTGTAGATGAAAGTTAGCCTATTGAAAAGTGAAGAAGTAAAGTAAGAAAAGAATATCTAATGATAAGTTTTCGTAGCAAGCACTAAAATATAAGTTTTAATATCCAAAATGTTAGTAATTATGTCACAATTACGAATCTGTATTCGGTTTGTCAAGATATGCTTGTAGATGAAAGTTAGCCTATTGAAAAGTGAAGAAGTAAAGTAAGAAAAGAATATCTAATGATAAGTTTTCGTAGCAAGCACTAAAATATAAGTTAGAATATCCAAAATGTTAGTAATTATGTCACAATTACGAATCTGTATTCGGTTTGTCAAGATATGCTTGTAGATGAAAGTTAGCCTATTGAAAAGTGAAGAAGTAAAGTAAGAAAAGAATATCTAATGATAAGTTTTCGTAGCAAGCACTAAAATATAAGTTAGAATATCCAAAATGTTAGTAATAATATAATAATTAAGAATCTGTATTCGGTTTGTCAAGATATGCTTGTAGATGAAAGTTAGCCTATTGAAAAGTGAAGAAGTAAAGTAAGAAAAGAATATCTAATGATAAGTTTTCGTAGCAAGCACTAAAATATAAGTTAGAATATCCAAAATGTTAGTAATTATGTCACAATTACGAATCTGTATTCGGTTTGTCAAGATATGCTTGTAGATGAAAGTTAGCCTATTGAAAAGTGAAGAAGTAAAGTAAGAAAAGAATATCTAATGATAAGTTTTCGTAGCAAGCACTAAAATATAAGTTAGAATATCCAAAATGTTAGTAATAATATAATAATTAAGAATCTGTATTCGGTTTGTCAAGATATGCTTGTAGATGAAAGTTAGCCTATTGAAAAGTGAAGAAGTAAAGTAAGAAAAGAATATCTAATGATAAGTTTTCGTAGCAAGCACTAAAATATAAGTTTTAATATCCAAAATGTTAGTAATTATGTCACAATTACGAATCTGTATTCGGTTTTTCAAGATATGCTTGTAGATGAAAGTTAGCCTATGAAAAGTGAAGAAGTAAAGTAAGAAAAGAATATCTAATGATAAGTTTTCGTAGCAAGCACTAAAATATAAGTTTTAATATCCAAAATGTTAGTAATTATGTCACAATTACGAATCTGTATTCGGTTTTTCAAGATATGCTTGTAGATGAAAGTTAGCCTATGAAAAGTGAAGAAGTAAAGTAAGAAAAGAATATCTAATGATAAGTTTTCGTAGCAAGCACTAAAATATAAGTTTTAATATCCAAAATGTTAGTAATTATGTCACAATTACGAATCTGTATTCGGTTTGTCAAGATATGCTTGTAGATGAAAGTTAGCCTATTGAAAAGTGAAGAAGTAAAGTAAGAAAAGAATATCTAATGATAAGTTTTCGTAGCAAGCACTAAAATATAAGTTAGAATATCCAAAATGTTAGTAATAATATAATAATTAAGAATCTGTATTCGGTTTGTCAAGATATGCTTGTAGATGAAAGTTAGCCTATTGAAAAGTGAAGAAGTAAAGTAAGAAAAGAATATCTAATGATAAGTTTTCGTAGCAAGCACTAAAATATAAGTTAGAATATCCAAAATGTTAGTAATTATGTCACAATTACGAATCTGTATTCGGTTTTTCAAGATATGCTTGTAGATGAAAGTTAGCCTATGAAAAGTGAAGAAGTAAAGTAAGAAAAGAATATCTAATGATAAGTTTTCGTAGCAAGCACTAAAATATAAGTTTTAATATCCAAAATGTTAGTAATTATGTCACAATTACGAATCTGTATTCGGTTTGTCAAGATATGCTTGTAGATGAAAGTTAGCCTATTGAAAAGTGAAGAAGTAAAGTAAGAAAAGAATATCTAATGATAAGTTTTCGTAGCAAGCACTAAAATATAAGTTAGAATATCCAAAATGTTAGTAATAATATAATAATTAAGAATCTGTATTCGGTTTGTCAAGATATGCTTGTAGATGAAAGTTAGCCTATTGAAAAGTGAAGAAGTAAAGTAAGAAAAGAATATCTAATGATAAGTTTTCGTAGCAAGCACTAAAATATAAGTTTTAATATCCAAAATGTTAGTAATTATGTCACAATTACGAATCTGTATTCGGTTTGTCAAGATATGCTTGTAGATGAAAGTTAGCCTATTGAAAAGTGAAGAAGTAAAGTAAGAAAAGAATATCTAATGATAAGTTTTCGTAGCAAGCACTAAAATATAAGTTTTAATATCCAAAATGTTAGTAATTATGTCACAATTACGAATCTGTATTCGGTTTGTCAAGATATGCTTGTAGATGAAAGTTAGCCTATTGAAAAGTGAAGAAGTAAAGTAAGAAAAGAATATCTAATGATAAGTTTTCGTAGCAAGCACTAAAATATAAGTTAGAATATCCAAAATGTTAGTAATAATATAATAATTAAGAATCTGTATTCGGTTTGTCAAGATATGCTTGTAGATGAAAGTTAGCCTATTGAAAAGTGAAGAAGTAAAGTAAGAAAAGAATATCTAATGATAAGTTTTCGTAGCAAGCACTAAAATATAAGTTTTAATATCCAAAATGTTAGTAATTATGTCACAATTACGAATCTGTATTCGGTTTGTCAAGATATGCTTGTAGATGAAAGTTAGCCTATTGAAAAGTGAAGAAGTAAAGTAAGAAAAGAATATCTAATGATAAGTTTTCGTAGCAAGCACTAAAATATAAGTTAGAATATCCAAAATGTTAGTAATTATGTCACAATTACGAATCTGTATTCGGTTTGTCAAGATATGCTTGTAGATGAAAGTTAGCCTATTGAAAAGTGAAGAAGTAAAGTAAGAAAAGAATATCTAATGATAAGTTTTCGTAGCAAGCACTAAAATATAAGTTAGAATATCCAAAATGTTAGTAATAATATAATAATTAAGAATCTGTATTCGGTTTGTCAAGATATGCTTGTAGATGAAAGTTAGCCTATTGAAAAGTGAAGAAGTAAAGTAAGAAAAGAATATCTAATGATAAGTTTTCGTAGCAAGCACTAAAATATAAGTTTTAATATCCAAAATGTTAGTAATTATGTCACAATTACGAATCTGTATTCGGTTTTTCAAGATATGCTTGTAGATGAAAGTTAGCCTATGAAAAGTGAAGAAGTAAAGTAAGAAAAGAATATCTAATGATAAGTTTTCGTAGCAAGCACTAAAATATAAGTTTTAATATCCAAAATGTTAGTAATTATGTCACAATTACGAATCTGTATTCGGTTTTTCAAGATATGCTTGTAGATGAAAGTTAGCCTATGAAAAGTGAAGAAGTAAAGTAAGAAAAGAATATCTAATGATAAGTTTTCGTAGCAAGCACTAAAATATAAGTTTTAATATCCAAAATGTTAGTAATTATGTCACAATTACGAATCTGTATTCGGTTTGTCAAGATATGCTTGTAGATGAAAGTTAGCCTATTGAAAAGTGAAGAAGTAAAGTAAGAAAAGAATATCTAATGATAAGTTTTCGTAGCAAGCACTAAAATATAAGTTAGAATATCCAAAATGTTAGTAATAATATAATAATTAAGAATCTGTATTCGGTTTGTCAAGATATGCTTGTAGATGAAAGTTAGCCTATTGAAAAGTGAAGAAGTAAAGTAAGAAAAGAATATCTAATGATAAGTTTTCGTAGCAAGCACTAAAATATAAGTTAGAATATCCAAAATGTTAGTAATTATGTCACAATTACGAATCTGTATTCGGTTTTTCAAGATATGCTTGTAGATGAAAGTTAGCCTATGAAAAGTGAAGAAGTAAAGTAAGAAAAGAATATCTAATGATAAGTTTTCGTAGCAAGCACTAAAATATAAGTTTTAATATCCAAAATGTTAGTAATTATGTCACAATTACGAATCTGTATTCGGTTTGTCAAGATATGCTTGTAGATGAAAGTTAGCCTATTGAAAAGTGAAGAAGTAAAGTAAGAAAAGAATATCTAATGATAAGTTTTCGTAGCAAGCACTAAAATATAAGTTAGAATATCCAAAATGTTAGTAATAATATAATAATTAAGAATCTGTATTCGGTTTGTCAAGATATGCTTGTAGATGAAAGTTAGCCTATTGAAAAGTGAAGAAGTAAAGTAAGAAAAGAATATCTAATGATAAGTTTTCGTAGCAAGCACTAAAATATAAGTTTTAATATCCAAAATGTTAGTAATTATGTCACAATTACGAATCTGTATTCGGTTTGTCAAGATATGCTTGTAGATGAAAGTTAGCCTATTGAAAAGTGAAGAAGTAAAGTAAGAAAAGAATATCTAATGATAAGTTTTCGTAGCAAGCACTAAAATATAAGTTTTAATATCCAAAATGTTAGTAATTATGTCACAATTACGAATCTGTATTCGGTTTGTCAAGATATGCTTGTAGATGAAAGTTAGCCTATTGAAAAGTGAAGAAGTAAAGTAAGAAAAGAATATCTAATGATAAGTTTTCGTAGCAAGCACTAAAATATAAGTTAGAATATCCAAAATGTTAGTAATAATATAATAATTAAGAATCTGTATTCGGTTTGTCAAGATATGCTTGTAGATGAAAGTTAGCCTATTGAAAAGTGAAGAAGTAAAGTAAGAAAAGAATATCTAATGATAAGTTTTCGTAGCAAGCACTAAAATATAAGTTTTAATATCCAAAATGTTAGTAATTATGTCACAATTACGAATCTGTATTCGGTTTGTCAAGATATGCTTGTAGATGAAAGTTAGCCTATTGAAAAGTGAAGAAGTAAAGTAAGAAAAGAATATCTAATGATAAGTTTTCGTAGCAAGCACTAAAATATAAGTTAGAATATCCAAAATGTTAGTAATTATGTCACAATTACGAATCTGTATTCGGTTTGTCAAGATATGCTTGTAGATGAAAGTTAGCCTATTGAAAAGTGAAGAAGTAAAGTAAGAAAAGAATATCTAATGATAAGTTTTCGTAGCAAGCACTAAAATATAAGTTAGAATATCCAAAATGTTAGTAATAATATAATAATTAAGAATCTGTATTCGGTTTGTCAAGATATGCTTGTAGATGAAAGTTAGCCTATTGAAAAGTGAAGAAGTAAAGTAAGAAAAGAATATCTAATGATAAGTTTTCGTAGCAAGCACTAAAATATAAGTTTTAATATCCAAAATGTTAGTAATTATGTCACAATTACGAATCTGTATTCGGTTTTTCAAGATATGCTTGTAGATGAAAGTTAGCCTATGAAAAGTGAAGAAGTAAAGTAAGAAAAGAATATCTAATGATAAGTTTTCGTAGCAAGCACTAAAATATAAGTTTTAATATCCAAAATGTTAGTAATTATGTCACAATTACGAATCTGTATTCGGTTTGTCAAGATATGCTTGTAGATGAAAGTTAGCCTATTGAAAAGTGAAGAAGTAAAGTAAGAAAAGAATATCTAATGATAAGTTTTCGTAGCAAGCACTAAAATATAAGTTAGAATATCCAAAATGTTAGTAATAATATAATAATTAAGAATCTGTATTCGGTTTGTCAAGATATGCTTGTAGATGAAAGTTAGCCTATTGAAAAGTGAAGAAGTAAAGTAAGAAAAGAATATCTAATGATAAGTTTTCGTAGCAAGCACTAAAATATAAGTTAGAATATCCAAAATGTTAGTAATTATGTCACAATTACGAATCTGTATTCGGTTTTTCAAGATATGCTTGTAGATGAAAGTTAGCCTATGAAAAGTGAAGAAGTAAAGTAAGAAAAGAATATCTAATGATAAGTTTTCGTAGCAAGCACTAAAATATAAGTTTTAATATCCAAAATGTTAGTAATTATGTCACAATTACGAATCTGTATTCGGTTTGTCAAGATATGCTTGTAGATGAAAGTTAGCCTATTGAAAAGTGAAGAAGTAAAGTAAGAAAAGAATATCTAATGATAAGTTTTCGTAGCAAGCACTAAAATATAAGTTAGAATATCCAAAATGTTAGTAATAATATAATAATTAAGAATCTGTATTCGGTTTGTCAAGATATGCTTGTAGATGAAAGTTAGCCTATTGAAAAGTGAAGAAGTAAAGTAAGAAAAGAATATCTAATGATAAGTTTTCGTAGCAAGCACTAAAATATAAGTTTTAATATCCAAAATGTTAGTAATTATGTCACAATTACGAATCTGTATTCGGTTTGTCAAGATATGCTTGTAGATGAAAGTTAGCCTATTGAAAAGTGAAGAAGTAAAGTAAGAAAAGAATATCTAATGATAAGTTTTCGTAGCAAGCACTAAAATATAAGTTTTAATATCCAAAATGTTAGTAATTATGTCACAATTACGAATCTGTATTCGGTTTGTCAAGATATGCTTGTAGATGAAAGTTAGCCTATTGAAAAGTGAAGAAGTAAAGTAAGAAAAGAATATCTAATGATAAGTTTTCGTAGCAAGCACTAAAATATAAGTTAGAATATCCAAAATGTTAGTAATAATATAATAATTAAGAATCTGTATTCGGTTTGTCAAGATATGCTTGTAGATGAAAGTTAGCCTATTGAAAAGTGAAGAAGTAAAGTAAGAAAAGAATATCTAATGATAAGTTTTCGTAGCAAGCACTAAAATATAAGTTTTAATATCCAAAATGTTAGTAATTATGTCACAATTACGAATCTGTATTCGGTTTGTCAAGATATGCTTGTAGATGAAAGTTAGCCTATTGAAAAGTGAAGAAGTAAAGTAAGAAAAGAATATCTAATGATAAGTTTTCGTAGCAAGCACTAAAATATAAGTTAGAATATCCAAAATGTTAGTAATTATGTCACAATTACGAATCTGTATTCGGTTTGTCAAGATATGCTTGTAGATGAAAGTTAGCCTATTGAAAAGTGAAGAAGTAAAGTAAGAAAAGAATATCTAATGATAAGTTTTCGTAGCAAGCACTAAAATATAAGTTAGAATATCCAAAATGTTAGTAATAATATAATAATTAAGAATCTGTATTCGGTTTGTCAAGATATGCTTGTAGATGAAAGTTAGCCTATTGAAAAGTGAAGAAGTAAAGTAAGAAAAGAATATCTAATGATAAGTTTTCGTAGCAAGCACTAAAATATAAGTTAGAATATCCAAAATGTTAGTAATAATGTCACAATTACGAATCTGTATTCGGTTTGTCAAGATATGCTTGTAGATGAAAGTTAGCCTATAGAAAAGTGAAGAAGTAAAGTAAGAAAAGAAGATAGAATTTCAGTTTTAAGGAGTATGCTTTGAGAAGTAATAAGTATTTAGAAAAGTGAAGAAGTAAAGTAAGAAAAGAATATCTAATGATAAGTTTTTGTAGCAAGCACTAAAATATAAGTTAGAATATCCAAAATGTTAGTAATAATATAATAATTACGAATCTGTATTCGGTTTGTCAAGATATGCTTGTAGATGAAAGTTAGCCTATTGAAAAGTGAGAAGTAAAGTAAGAAAAGAATATCTAATGATAAGTTTTCGTAGCAAGCACTAAAATATAAGTTTTAATATCCAAAATGTTAGTAATTATGTCACAATTACGAATCTGTATTCGGTTTGTCAAGATATGCTTGTAGATGAAAGTTAGCCTATTGAAAAGTGAAGAAGTAAAGTAAGAAAAGAATATCTAATGATAAGTTTTCGTAGCAAGCACTAAAATATAAGTTAGAATATCCAAAATGTTAGTAATTATGTCACAATTACGAATCTGTATTCGGTTTGTCAAGATATGCTTGTAGATGAAAGTTAGCCTATTGAAAAGTGAAGAAGTAAAGTAAGAAAAGAAGATAGAATTTCAGTTTTAAGGAGTATGCTTTGAGAAGTAATAAGTATTTAGAAAAGTGAAGAAGTAAAGTAAGAAAAGAATATCTAATGATAAGTTTTTGTAGCAAGCACTAAAATATAAGTTAGAATATCCAAAATGTTAGTAATAATATAATAATTACGAATCTGTAATCGGTTTGTCAAGATATGCTTGTAGATGAAAGTTAGACTATAGAAAAGTGAAGAAGTAAAGTAAGAAAAGAATATCTAATGATAAGTTTTTGTAGCAAGCACTAAAATATAAGTTAGAATATCCAAAATGTTAGTAATAATATAATAATTACGAATCTGTAATCGGTTTGTCAAGATATGCTTGTAGATGAAAGTTAGACTATAGAAAAGTGAAGAAGTAAAGTAAGAAAAGAATATCTAATGATAAGTTTTTGTAGCAAGCACTAAAATATAAGTTAGAATATCCAAAATGTTAGTAATAATATAATAATTACGAATCTGTAATCGGTTTGTCAAGATATGCTTGTAGATGAAAGTTAGACTATAGAAAAGTGAAGAAGTAAAGTAAGAAAAGAATATCTAATGATAAGTTTTTGTAGCAAGCACTAAAATATAAGTTAGAATATCCAAAATGTTAGTAATAATATAATAATTACGAATCTGTAATCGGTTTGTCAAGATATGCTTGTAGATGAAAGTTAGACTATAGAAAAGTGAAGAAGTAAAGTAAGAAAAGAATATCTAATGATAAGTTTTTGTAGCAAGCACTAAAATATAAGTTAGAATATCCAAAATGTTAGTAATAATATAATAATTACGAATCTGTAATCGGTTTGTCAAGATATGCTTGTAGATGAAAGTTAGACTATAGAAAAGTGAAGAAGTAAAGTAAGAAAAGAATATCTAATGATAAGTTTTTGTAGCAAGCACTAAAATATAAGTTAGAATATCCAAAATGTTAGTAATAATATAATAATTACGAATCTGTATTCGGTTTGTCAAGATATGCTTGTAGATGAAAGTTAGCCTATAGAAAAGTGAAGAAGTAAAGTAAGAAAAGAATATCTAATGATAAGTTTTCATAGCAAGCACTAAAATATAAGTTAGAATATCCAAAATGTTAGTAATAATATAATAATTACGAATCTGTAATCGGTTTGTCAAGATATGCTTGTAGATGAAAGTTAGACTATAGAAAAGTGAAGAAGTAAAGTAAGAAAAGAATATCTAATGATAAGTTTTTGTAGCAAGCACTAAAATATAAGTTAGAATATCCAAAATGTTAGTAATAATATAATAATTACGAATCTGTATTCGGTTTGTCAAGATATGCTTGTAGATGAAAGTTAGACTATAGAAAAGTGAAGAAGTAAAGTAAGAAAAGAAGATAGAATTTCAGTTTTAAGGAGTATGCTTTGAGAAGTAATAAGTATTTAGAAAAGTGAAGAAGTAAAGTAAGAAAAGAATATCTAATGATAAGTTTTTGTAGCAAGCACTAAAATATAAGTTAGAATATCCAAAATGTTAGTAATAATATAATAATTACGAATCTGTATTCGGTTTGTCAAGATATGCTTGTAGATGAAAGTTAGCCTATTGAAAGGCTAACTTTCATCTACAAGCATATCTTGACAAACCGAATACAGATTCGTAATTATTATATTATTACTAACATTTTGGATATTCTAACTTATATTTTAGTGCTTGCTACAAAAACTTATCATTAGATATTCTTTTCTTACTTTACTTCTTCACTTTTCTAAATACTTATTACTTCTCAAAGCATACTCCTTAAAACTGAAATTCTATCTTCTTTTCTTACTTTACTTCTTCACTTTTCTATAGTCTAACTTTCATCTACAAGCATATCTTGACAAACCGAATACAGATTCGTAATTATTATATTATTACTAACATTTTGGATATTCTAACTTATATTTTAGTGCTTGCTACAAAAACTTATCATTAGATATTCTTTTCTTACTTTACTTCTTCACTTTTCTATAGTCTAACTTTCATCTACAAGCATATCTTGACAAACCGATTACAGATTCGTAATTATTATATTATTACTAACATTTTGGATATTCTAACTTATATTTTAGTGCTTGCTATGAAAACTTATCATTAGATATTCTTTTCTTACTTTACTTCTTCACTTTTCTATAGGCTAACTTTCATCTACAAGCATATCTTGACAAACCGAATACAGATTCGTAATTATTATATTATTACTAACATTTTGGATATTCTAACTTATATTTTAGTGCTTGCTACAAAAACTTATCATTAGATATTCTTTTCTTACTTTACTTCTTCACTTTTCTATAGTCTAACTTTCATCTACAAGCATATCTTGACAAACCGATTACAGATTCGTAATTATTATATTATTACTAACATTTTGGATATTCTAACTTATATTTTAGTGCTTGCTACAAAAACTTATCATTAGATATTCTTTTCTTACTTTACTTCTTCACTTTTCTATAGTCTAACTTTCATCTACAAGCATATCTTGACAAACCGATTACAGATTCGTAATTATTATATTATTACTAACATTTTGGATATTCTAACTTATATTTTAGTGCTTGCTACAAAAACTTATCATTAGATATTCTTTTCTTACTTTACTTCTTCACTTTTCTATAGTCTAACTTTCATCTACAAGCATATCTTGACAAACCGATTACAGATTCGTAATTATTATATTATTACTAACATTTTGGATATTCTAACTTATATTTTAGTGCTTGCTACAAAAACTTATCATTAGATATTCTTTTCTTACTTTACTTCTTCACTTTTCTATAGTCTAACTTTCATCTACAAGCATATCTTGACAAACCGATTACAGATTCGTAATTATTATATTATTACTAACATTTTGGATATTCTAACTTATATTTTAGTGCTTGCTACAAAAACTTATCATTAGATATTCTTTTCTTACTTTACTTCTTCACTTTTCTATAGTCTAACTTTCATCTACAAGCATATCTTGACAAACCGATTACAGATTCGTAATTATTATATTATTACTAACATTTTGGATATTCTAACTTATATTTTAGTGCTTGCTACAAAAACTTATCATTAGATATTCTTTTCTTACTTTACTTCTTCACTTTTCTAAATACTTATTACTTCTCAAAGCATACTCCTTAAAACTGAAATTCTATCTTCTTTTCTTACTTTACTTCTTCACTTTTCAATAGGCTAACTTTCATCTACAAGCATATCTTGACAAACGAATACAGATTCGTAATTGTGACATAATTACTAACATTTTGGATATTCTAACTTATATTTTAGTGCTTGCTACGAAAACTTATCATTAGATATTCTTTTCTTACTTTACTTCTTCACTTTTCAATAGGCTAACTTTCATCTACAAGCATATCTTGACAAACCGAATACAGATTCGTAATTGTGACATAATTACTAACATTTTGGATATTAAAACTTATATTTTAGTGCTTGCTACGAAAACTTATCATTAGATATTCTTTTCTTACTTTACTTCTTCACTTTTCAATAGGCTAACTTTCATCTACAAGCATATCTTGACAAACCGAATACAGATTCGTAATTATTATATTATTACTAACATTTTGGATATTCTAACTTATATTTTAGTGCTTGCTACAAAAACTTATCATTAGATATTCTTTTCTTACTTTACTTCTTCACTTTTCTAAATACTTATTACTTCTCAAAGCATACTCCTTAAAACTGAAATTCTATCTTCTTTTCTTACTTTACTTCTTCACTTTTCTATAGTCTAACTTTCATCTACAAGCATATCTTGACAAACCGAATACAGATTCGTAATTATTATATTATTACTAACATTTTGGATATTCTAACTTATATTTTAGTGCTTGCTACAAAAACTTATCATTAGATATTCTTTTCTTACTTTACTTCTTCACTTTTCTATAGTCTAACTTTCATCTACAAGCATATCTTGACAAACCGATTACAGATTCGTAATTATTATATTATTACTAACATTTTGGATATTCTAACTTATATTTTAGTGCTTGCTATGAAAACTTATCATTAGATATTCTTTTCTTACTTTACTTCTTCACTTTTCTATAGGCTAACTTTCATCTACAAGCATATCTTGACAAACCGAATACAGATTCGTAATTATTATATTATTACTAACATTTTGGATATTCTAACTTATATTTTAGTGCTTGCTACAAAAACTTATCATTAGATATTCTTTTCTTACTTTACTTCTTCACTTTTCTATAGTCTAACTTTCATCTACAAGCATATCTTGACAAACCGATTACAGATTCGTAATTATTATATTATTACTAACATTTTGGATATTCTAACTTATATTTTAGTGCTTGCTACAAAAACTTATCATTAGATATTCTTTTCTTACTTTACTTCTTCACTTTTCTATAGTCTAACTTTCATCTACAAGCATATCTTGACAAACCGATTACAGATTCGTAATTATTATATTATTACTAACATTTTGGATATTCTAACTTATATTTTAGTGCTTGCTACAAAAACTTATCATTAGATATTCTTTTCTTACTTTACTTCTTCACTTTTCTATAGTCTAACTTTCATCTACAAGCATATCTTGACAAACCGATTACAGATTCGTAATTATTATATTATTACTAACATTTTGGATATTCTAACTTATATTTTAGTGCTTGCTATGAAAACTTATCATTAGATATTCTTTTCTTACTTTACTTCTTCACTTTTCTATAGGCTAACTTTCATCTACAAGCATATCTTGACAAACCGAATACAGATTCGTAATTGTGACATAATTACTAACATTTTGGATATTCTAACTTATATTTTAGTGCTTGCTACGAAAACTTATCATTAGATATTCTTTTCTTACTTTACTTCTTCACTTTTCAATAGGCTAACTTTCATCTACAAGCATATCTTGACAAACCGAATACAGATTCTTAATTATTATATTATTACTAACATTTTGGATATTCTAACTTATATTTTAGTGCTTGCTACGAAAACTTATCATTAGATATTCTTTTCTTACTTTACTTCTTCACTTTTCAATAGGCTAACTTTCATCTACAAGCATATCTTGACAAACCGAATACAGATTCGTAATTGTGACATAATTACTAACATTTTGGATATTCTAACTTATATTTTAGTGCTTGCTACGAAAACTTATCATTAGATATTCTTTTCTTACTTTACTTCTTCACTTTTCAATAGGCTAACTTTCATCTACAAGCATATCTTGACAAACCGAATACAGATTCTTAATTATTATATTATTACTAACATTTTGGATATTCTAACTTATATTTTAGTGCTTGCTACGAAAACTTATCATTAGATATTCTTTTCTTACTTTACTTCTTCACTTTTCAATAGGCTAACTTTCATCTACAAGCATATCTTGACAAACCGAATACAGATTCGTAATTGTGACATAATTACTAACATTTTGGATATTCTAACTTATATTTTAGTGCTTGCTACGAAAACTTATCATTAGATATTCTTTTCTTACTTTACTTCTTCACTTTTCAATAGGCTAACTTTCATCTACAAGCATATCTTGACAAACCGAATACAGATTCGTAATTGTGACATAATTACTAACATTTTGGATATTAAAACTTATATTTTAGTGCTTGCTACGAAAACTTATCATTAGATATTCTTTTCTTACTTTACTTCTTCACTTTTCAATAGGCTAACTTTCATCTACAAGCATATCTTGACAAACCGAATACAGATTCTTAATTATTATATTATTACTAACATTTTGGATATTCTAACTTATATTTTAGTGCTTGCTACGAAAACTTATCATTAGATATTCTTTTCTTACTTTACTTCTTCACTTTTCAATAGGCTAACTTTCATCTACAAGCATATCTTGACAAACCGAATACAGATTCTTAATTATTATATTATTACTAACATTTTGGATATTCTAACTTATATTTTAGTGCTTGCTACGAAAACTTATCATTAGATATTCTTTTCTTACTTTACTTCTTCACTTTTCAATAGGCTAACTTTCATCTACAAGCATATCTTGACAAACCGAATACAGATTCTTAATTATTATATTATTACTAACATTTTGGATATTCTAACTTATATTTTAGTGCTTGCTACGAAAACTTATCATTAGATATTCTTTTCTTACTTTACTTCTTCACTTTTCAATAGGCTAACTTTCATCTACAAGCATATCTTGACAAACCGAATACAGATTCGTAATTGTGACATAATTACTAACATTTTGGATATTCTAACTTATATTTTAGTGCTTGCTACGAAAACTTATCATTAGATATTCTTTTCTTACTTTACTTCTTCACTTTTCAATAGGCTAACTTTCATCTACAAGCATATCTTGACAAACCGAATACAGATTCTTAATTATTATATTATTACTAACATTTTGGATATTCTAACTTATATTTTAGTGCTTGCTACGAAAACTTATCATTAGATATTCTTTTCTTACTTTACTTCTTCACTTTTCAATAGGCTAACTTTCATCTACAAGCATATCTTGACAAACCGAATACAGATTCGTAATTGTGACATAATTACTAACATTTTGGATATTCTAACTTATATTTTAGTGCTTGCTACGAAAACTTATCATTAGATATTCTTTTCTTACTTTACTTCTTCACTTTTCAATAGGCTAACTTTCATCTACAAGCATATCTTGACAAACCGAATACAGATTCGTAATTGTGACATAATTACTAACATTTTGGATATTAAAACTTATATTTTAGTGCTTGCTACGAAAACTTATCATTAGATATTCTTTTCTTACTTTACTTCTTCACTTTTCAATAGGCTAACTTTCATCTACAAGCATATCTTGACAAACCGAATACAGATTCTTAATTATTATATTATTACTAACATTTTGGATATTCTAACTTATATTTTAGTGCTTGCTACGAAAACTTATCATTAGATATTCTTTTCTTACTTTACTTCTTCACTTTTCAATAGGCTAACTTTCATCTACAAGCATATCTTGACAAACCGAATACAGATTCGTAATTGTGACATAATTACTAACATTTTGGATATTAAAACTTATATTTTAGTGCTTGCTACGAAAACTTATCATTAGATATTCTTTTCTTACTTTACTTCTTCACTTTTCATAGGCTAACTTTCATCTACAAGCATATCTTGAAAAACCGAATACAGATTCGTAATTGTGACATAATTACTAACATTTTGGATATTCTAACTTATATTTTAGTGCTTGCTACGAAAACTTATCATTAGATATTCTTTTCTTACTTTACTTCTTCACTTTTCAATAGGCTAACTTTCATCTACAAGCATATCTTGACAAACCGAATACAGATTCTTAATTATTATATTATTACTAACATTTTGGATATTCTAACTTATATTTTAGTGCTTGCTACGAAAACTTATCATTAGATATTCTTTTCTTACTTTACTTCTTCACTTTTCAATAGGCTAACTTTCATCTACAAGCATATCTTGACAAACCGAATACAGATTCGTAATTGTGACATAATTACTAACATTTTGGATATTAAAACTTATATTTTAGTGCTTGCTACGAAAACTTATCATTAGATATTCTTTTCTTACTTTACTTCTTCACTTTTCAATAGGCTAACTTTCATCTACAAGCATATCTTGACAAACCGAATACAGATTCTTAATTATTATATTATTACTAACATTTTGGATATTCTAACTTATATTTTAGTGCTTGCTACGAAAACTTATCATTAGATATTCTTTTCTTACTTTACTTCTTCACTTTTCATAGGCTAACTTTCATCTACAAGCATATCTTGAAAAACCGAATACAGATTCGTAATTGTGACATAATTACTAACATTTTGGATATTAAAACTTATATTTTAGTGCTTGCTACGAAAACTTATCATTAGATATTCTTTTCTTACTTTACTTCTTCACTTTTCAATAGGCTAACTTTCATCTACAAGCATATCTTGACAAACCGAATACAGATTCTTAATTATTATATTATTACTAACATTTTGGATATTCTAACTTATATTTTAGTGCTTGCTACGAAAACTTATCATTAGATATTCTTTTCTTACTTTACTTCTTCACTTTTCAATAGGCTAACTTTCATCTACAAGCATATCTTGACAAACCGAATACAGATTCGTAATTGTGACATAATTACTAACATTTTGGATATTCTAACTTATATTTTAGTGCTTGCTACGAAAACTTATCATTAGATATTCTTTTCTTACTTTACTTCTTCACTTTTCAATAGGCTAACTTTCATCTACAAGCATATCTTGACAAACCGAATACAGATTCGTAATTGTGACATAATTACTAACATTTTGGATATTAAAACTTATATTTTAGTGCTTGCTACGAAAACTTATCATTAGATATTCTTTTCTTACTTTACTTCTTCACTTTTCAATAGGCTAACTTTCATCTACAAGCATATCTTGACAAACCGAATACAGATTCTTAATTATTATATTATTACTAACATTTTGGATATTCTAACTTATATTTTAGTGCTTGCTACGAAAACTTATCATTAGATATTCTTTTCTTACTTTACTTCTTCACTTTTCAATAGGCTAACTTTCATCTACAAGCATATCTTGACAAACCGAATACAGATTCGTAATTGTGACATAATTACTAACATTTTGGATATTAAAACTTATATTTTAGTGCTTGCTACGAAAACTTATCATTAGATATTCTTTTCTTACTTTACTTCTTCACTTTTCAATAGGCTAACTTTCATCTACAAGCATATCTTGACAAACCGAATACAGATTCGTAATTGTGACATAATTACTAACATTTTGGATATTAAAACTTATATTTTAGTGCTTGCTACGAAAACTTATCATTAGATATTCTTTTCTTACTTTACTTCTTCACTTTTCAATAGGCTAACTTTCATCTACAAGCATATCTTGACAAACCGAATACAGATTCTTAATTATTATATTATTACTAACATTTTGGATATTCTAACTTATATTTTAGTGCTTGCTACGAAAACTTATCATTAGATATTCTTTTCTTACTTTACTTCTTCACTTTTCAATAGGCTAACTTTCATCTACAAGCATATCTTGACAAACCGAATACAGATTCGTAATTGTGACATAATTACTAACATTTTGGATATTAAAACTTATATTTTAGTGCTTGCTACGAAAACTTATCATTAGATATTCTTTTCTTACTTTACTTCTTCACTTTTCATAGGCTAACTTTCATCTACAAGCATATCTTGAAAAACCGAATACAGATTCGTAATTGTGACATAATTACTAACATTTTGGATATTCTAACTTATATTTTAGTGCTTGCTACGAAAACTTATCATTAGATATTCTTTTCTTACTTTACTTCTTCACTTTTCAATAGGCTAACTTTCATCTACAAGCATATCTTGACAAACCGAATACAGATTCTTAATTATTATATTATTACTAACATTTTGGATATTCTAACTTATATTTTAGTGCTTGCTACGAAAACTTATCATTAGATATTCTTTTCTTACTTTACTTCTTCACTTTTCAATAGGCTAACTTTCATCTACAAGCATATCTTGACAAACCGAATACAGATTCGTAATTGTGACATAATTACTAACATTTTGGATATTAAAACTTATATTTTAGTGCTTGCTACGAAAACTTATCATTAGATATTCTTTTCTTACTTTACTTCTTCACTTTTCATAGGCTAACTTTCATCTACAAGCATATCTTGAAAAACCGAATACAGATTCGTAATTGTGACATAATTACTAACATTTTGGATATTAAAACTTATATTTTAGTGCTTGCTACGAAAACTTATCATTAGATATTCTTTTCTTACTTTACTTCTTCACTTTTCAATAGGCTAACTTTCATCTACAAGCATATCTTGACAAACCGAATACAGATTCTTAATTATTATATTATTACTAACATTTTGGATATTCTAACTTATATTTTAGTGCTTGCTACGAAAACTTATCATTAGATATTCTTTTCTTACTTTACTTCTTCACTTTTCAATAGGCTAACTTTCATCTACAAGCATATCTTGACAAACCGAATACAGATTCGTAATTGTGACATAATTACTAACATTTTGGATATTCTAACTTATATTTTAGTGCTTGCTACGAAAACTTATCATTAGATATTCTTTTCTTACTTTACTTCTTCACTTTTCAATAGGCTAACTTTCATCTACAAGCATATCTTGACAAACCGAATACAGATTCGTAATTGTGACATAATTACTAACATTTTGGATATTAAAACTTATATTTTAGTGCTTGCTACGAAAACTTATCATTAGATATTCTTTTCTTACTTTACTTCTTCACTTTTCAATAGGCTAACTTTCATCTACAAGCATATCTTGACAAACCGAATACAGATTCTTAATTATTATATTATTACTAACATTTTGGATATTCTAACTTATATTTTAGTGCTTGCTACGAAAACTTATCATTAGATATTCTTTTCTTACTTTACTTCTTCACTTTTCAATAGGCTAACTTTCATCTACAAGCATATCTTGACAAACCGAATACAGATTCGTAATTGTGACATAATTACTAACATTTTGGATATTAAAACTTATATTTTAGTGCTTGCTACGAAAACTTATCATTAGATATTCTTTTCTTACTTTACTTCTTCACTTTTCAATAGGCTAACTTTCATCTACAAGCATATCTTGACAAACCGAATACAGATTCGTAATTGTGACATAATTACTAACATTTTGGATATTAAAACTTATATTTTAGTGCTTGCTACGAAAACTTATCATTAGATATTCTTTTCTTACTTTACTTCTTCACTTTTCAATAGGCTAACTTTCATCTACAAGCATATCTTGACAAACCGAATACAGATTCTTAATTATTATATTATACTACTAACATTTTGGATATTCTAACTTATATTTTAGTGCTTGCTACGAAAACTTATCATTAGATATTCTTTTCTTACTTTACTTCTTCACTTTTCAATAGGCTAACTTTCATCTACAAGCATATCTTGACAAACCGAATACAGATTCGTAATTGTGACATAATTACTAACATTTTGGATATTAAAACTTATATTTTAGTGCTTGCTACGAAAACTTATCATTAGATATTCTTTTCTTACTTTACTTCTTCACTTTTCATAGGCTAACTTTCATCTACAAGCATATCTTGAAAAACCGAATACAGATTCGTAATTGTGACATAATTACTAACATTTTGGATATTCTAACTTATATTTTAGTGCTTGCTACGAAAACTTATCATTAGATATTCTTTTCTTACTTTACTTCTTCACTTTTCAATAGGCTAACTTTCATCTACAAGCATATCTTGACAAACCGAATACAGATTCTTAATTATTATATTATTACTAACATTTTGGATATTCTAACTTATATTTTAGTGCTTGCTACGAAAACTTATCATTAGATATTCTTTTCTTACTTTACTTCTTCACTTTTCAATAGGCTAACTTTCATCTACAAGCATATCTTGACAAACCGAATACAGATTCGTAATTGTGACATAATTACTAACATTTTGGATATTAAAACTTATATTTTAGTGCTTGCTACGAAAACTTATCATTAGATATTCTTTTCTTACTTTACTTCTTCACTTTTCATAGGCTAACTTTCATCTACAAGCATATCTTGAAAAACCGAATACAGATTCGTAATTGTGACATAATTACTAACATTTTGGATATTAAAACTTATATTTTAGTGCTTGCTACGAAAACTTATCATTAGATATTCTTTTCTTACTTTACTTCTTCACTTTTCATAGGCTAACTTTCATCTACAAGCATATCTTGAAAAACCGAATACAGATTCGTAATTGTGACATAATTACTAACATTTTGGATATTAAAACTTATATTTTAGTGCTTGCTACGAAAACTTATCATTAGATATTCTTTTCTTACTTTACTTCTTCACTTTTCAATAGGCTAACTTTCATCTACAAGCATATCTTGACAAACCGAATACAGATTCTTAATTATTATATTATTACTAACATTTTGGATATTCTAACTTATATTTTAGTGCTTGCTACGAAAACTTATCATTAGATATTCTTTTCTTACTTTACTTCTTCACTTTTCAATAGGCTAACTTTCATCTACAAGCATATCTTGACAAACCGAATACAGATTCGTAATTGTGACATAATTACTAACATTTTGGATATTCTAACTTATATTTTAGTGCTTGCTACGAAAACTTATCATTAGATATTCTTTTCTTACTTTACTTCTTCACTTTTCAATAGGCTAACTTTCATCTACAAGCATATCTTGACAAACCGAATACAGATTCGTAATTGTGACATAATTACTAACATTTTGGATATTAAAACTTATATTTTAGTGCTTGCTACGAAAACTTATCATTAGATATTCTTTTCTTACTTTACTTCTTCACTTTTCAATAGGCTAACTTTCATCTACAAGCATATCTTGACAAACCGAATACAGATTCTTAATTATTATATTATTACTAACATTTTGGATATTCTAACTTATATTTTAGTGCTTGCTACGAAAACTTATCATTAGATATTCTTTTCTTACTTTACTTCTTCACTTTTCAATAGGCTAACTTTCATCTACAAGCATATCTTGACAAACCGAATACAGATTCGTAATTGTGACATAATTACTAACATTTTGGATATTAAAACTTATATTTTAGTGCTTGCTACGAAAACTTATCAT